>JAZGTJ010001123.1:0-35403 GCA_036877575.1 Botia almorhae | reverse complement strand
TTACTCATCACTATCTCCTGTTTCCACAGAGCCTGGGCCAAGAGATGAGCCTCCCTCTCCATTGATAATCGAGGATAAAAACTGCCTACTCTTGAAGGAGATCCTGAGATCGCGGCATTGTGGTGGTAGACTGGAATATCTGGTGCACTGGGAAGGATATGGACCCGAGAAAAGGTCTTGGGTACCCAGGAGTGATATTCTAGACCCCAATCCATTGACAGGATTCCACATTTCACATCCAGAGGCTCCTGCTTCAAGAGGTCGAGGATGTCCACCACGGCGTCGGGGTATTCAGCCCTCGGAGCAGTTTGTGGAGGGGGGGTTCTGTCACGGAAGCACCAGGTTCAGCGATCACACTCACCTGAATACTAATCACCTGCACCTGAGAGCAATCAAGGACACTTTAAAAGCACACACACTCCACTCACTCGCTGTCTGATTTCAACCACGGAAACTGACTCATCTCCATGCTTTATCGATTACCTGCTCCAGTTTGTTTGTGTATCCCCAATCTCCTTCAGGTTCTCCAGTGTTGTGTTGTGTGTGCCTCACCTACATCTCCAACCTCCATCATCATCTTCAGCTCCTGGACTTCCATTGTTTGTATCATCATTCTCATACCTATTTTCTATATATATATCTGGATATATATCTCTCATCACCCTTACCTGTTTACATATTACTACTCTGTGCAATAACTACGCCTGTCGGCGAAACTAACATCTGTTTGTGAGTCTGAATTCCGTTACAGAATAAGAGGTGCAATTATTTTAATTAACAAACACCTGTAATTTATTTTTGAAAACCAAGTTAGAGATCCTGAGTGTAGATTTATTTTGGTCACAGGCCTTATATTTGGCCAGCATATTACAATGTTGAATGTTTACACACCTAACGAAGACTCCCAAATTCATGTTCAAAATGATTTTGTAATTCAATGAACACTGCAAAAGTCTAGGAATCTGTGCTGGAGACTTAAGTTGAGTGATGGATAATAAACTAGATAGGTCTTCATCAGGTACTCTAGTCAATCCTAATCTTCTTTGGTTTTAAAAAAAATGATGTAAAGAGACTGGTTTAATTGATGAGCTGGAGAGAAATTAACCCTCTCACTAGTGACTATACATTTTACTCCCATCCCCATGGTTTGTTCATCCCCCATGGTTCATCACATTACGCTGATGATGTACTTATATTTATGTCTAAACTATGTCTATTTCAGTATTATTGTTATGCATTTCTTATTACAGTAGTCTTTCAGGTTATAAAATAAGTCTTTCCAAATCCATTGCATTACCTTTCAATGTATCTTCATTAGAACATGTAAAATTAATTTCCCCTTTCCAATTAAAATGGCTTCAGATATCTAGGCATTTTTGTCACAGCTTTACTTAATGATCTTATAAACAATAATTACATTCCTCTTATAGACAAAATCAAGCTTCACTTAAAAATATGGTGCTTCTCCCAATCTAATTTCTTGGGGGAATAAATAATAATAAATAGTAATAAAAATGAATGTGCTTCCTAAACCTTTATATTTATTCCATTCCATACCTAGCAAATTCATTTTTCAAAGATCTAAATAAACACCTCTCAAAGTTTATCTGGATTAACAAAAAGCCACATATTAAATTTTCTAAATTAATGAAGCCAAAAGATAAGGGTGGGATCGCTCTGCCAAATCTTCAGTTTTATTATTGGGCAGCCCAGATTAAATTTAATTCCATTTTATTTATATAGTGCTTTTTTCAATGTTACATTGCTTCAAAGCAGCTTTACTTAGAGAAACAAAGAATAATAATAAAAACACAGAACAAATGTCGGACATGTTAATGGTATTATTGCAAATAATATGTGTGGGATGTAAAAGACGAATTAAGTATACTAGGTTTATAGTATGTTTATGAATAAAGGGTTGACTGAAAAGATAAAACCACAGAATTGTTGAGCAAGATATGCATTCCAGCTTACATAGGGATGGCATATAATAGACAACATCTTATGGGACAGGGGTATAAGGGATTTGCAATAGTACCATGAACTATACAACATGCGAAAGTAGCATACATACATACATACATATATAAACTATATACAATAAAATATTAGACGTCAAGTTAGACGTCAGCAGTCTCCCAGCAAGCAAGCCAACAGGGTGACAGTGGCAAGGAACCAAAACTCCAATGATGTATAGATAAAGGAAAAAAACCTTGGGAGAAGCCAGGCTTGACCAGGAGGGGCAGTTCTCCTCTGGCATGTTAAAGCTGCAATTTGTAACTGTTTTAGATACAGAGTTGATTTTTATGATTTATAGTTAATTATTGATGGAAAACTGATGGTTTCAAATATATTTGATAATATGTCGGGCACTGAGAAATCGTGCCAACAAAAAGCGGTGAGGCATGTAAATAATGGTAGGTTTACTAAAGAAGTCTATCAGATCCAGATGATCTGTCTCAGGGTCATTTCATCCAGTCCGCCACCATCTGGTCTCAAAGTTTGGATCCAGCTGACTACAGGACCTTGGGGAATGAAAGACAGAAAGATTTAGTGTGGAGCCAGTACATCTGTTCTTGTGGAAAGTGTTCCCGGTTCCGGTTTACTAAATAAATGCAGCCTAATAATCCCTTAGGGGATTTGATAATAAATCCATATTACTATGTGTAGGTAAGATTAAGGAGGTGGGTCTTTAGGTTCCAAAGTGTGGGTGCCAAATACGAGAAGGATCTACCACCAGCACTTGTTTTTGAAATTCTGGGTACTAATAGTTGGCCAGAATTTTTAGATCTCAGTGAACGCGAAGGACTATAATAGGAGAGAAGCTCGCTAAAGTATTGAGGAGCTAAACCATTCAGGACCTTGTAGGTAATAAGCAGGATTTTAAAATTTATACGATGCTTAATAGGCAGCCAGTGTAGAGTTGATAAAACTGGGCTTATAGGGTCATACTTGTTCGTTCTCATGAGAATTCTGGCTACTGCATTCTGAACAATCTGGAGTTTTTGGATTAATCTTGCAGGGCAGCCATCAAGTAGGGCATTGCAATAACTAAGTCTTGATGTCATGAATGCATAAATTAATTTTTCAGTGTCTGACTTTGAGAGCATGTGTCATAGTTTTGATATATTTTTAAGCTGAAAAAACGCAGTTTTACAAATATTGGAAATATGGCTTTCAAAGCACAAATTGTTATCAAAAATGACACCCAGACTTTTGGCTAATGAGGCAAGCTTTATAGAGCATCCATCCAGAGTTAGGCAGTGTTCTATGTTGCTCCGTGTGGAGGGTTTTTGTCCAACAAGTAAAACTTGAAAAGTTAACTGTTTTATCTGAATTTAAACTTTTTACTGAATTTAGTAAAAAGTTGCTAGTCATCTAAGTTTTGATATTGGCAATGCATTCTGTTAGTTAGTGAATTTATGAGTCTAGTTGGGCCTAGAAGAAATGTATTGCTGAGTATCATTAGCATAACAATGGAAACTAACTCCATGTCTCATAATAATTGCTCCCAGGGGTAGCATGTGTAAGGTGAAAAGTAGGGTCCCAAGAACTGAGCCCTGTGGTACTCCATATTGGACTTATCAGTACGAGACCTTTTCACTCACAGCAACAAACTGGAATCGGTCAGATAAATATGATTTAAACCATGCCAGTGCAGTTCCATTTATGCCAACGTAGTTTTCAAGCCTATTTAGTAGAATGCTGTGGTCAACAGTGTCAAAGGCTGCACTAAGGTCGAGTAATACTAGAAGAGAGATGCAGCCACGTTTGGCTGACAAAAGCAGATCATTAGTAACTCTGATGAGAGTAGTCTCTGTACTATGATATGGCCTGAATCCTGACTGAAAATTCCTGACTGGACTGGATTTATGAGATAAAAGATAATCCAGTAATCCAGTATAATCTGTAGTTGGGATCAAGTTGTGTTTTTTAATAAGGGTATGATAACAGCCAGTTTGTAAGGTTTTGGGACATATCCCAACACCAATGATGTATTAATAATACTATGTAGAGGGCCTATAATTTCAGGCAGCATCTCTTTTAGAAACCTGGTAGGTATAAATCAAGCATAGATGTTGTTGATTTAGATGCTATGATTATTTTTGACAGGTAATCCCTATCTATAGTAGAGAATGACTGGAGTTGCTCCTTGGGCAGGTTATGATGCACCATCTGATCTGATTTGACCATCTAATAAAAAATATGATCAGTTGGTGTAATGAAAGGACCAATTCTGTTTGGTATAAGATGGAAGAAACAGTTTGCGGCCCATTACCAATTAGATTTTTGCCATTTGTTAAGAACTATACAAAGCTAAACAAGGTTTTGGAGCATTTTATAATATCAAACACTCCTGGCCTGGAGGGATGTTAAGACATACTGAGGAATTTCTGCCTCTCTTTCCTTGTCCTCCCCACTTTCTTTTAATCCTGATTTGCCTTCAATACTGCAGAAGATTGGTCTTTCAGCATGGCTGAAACTGGGAATCTCTCAAATATCTTGTTTACTTCTGGGAGCACCCTAAAGTCTTTCCAGCAGATTGTTGATCAATATAAAGTTCCAAATTCCAGTTTCTATAAATATTTCCAATTGGGGCATTTTTTAAAACCAAAGATAGACAAAGAAGAATTGAAAACTGAAACAACAGAGATTGAAGACCTTTTACTGAAACTTGTTTAAATGGATTAATATCAAGGGCGTATGATATTTTGTCTAGTAATTGCACTATTGCCTTGCCAGGACTGAAGGGTGTTAAAGAGAAGGATATTGGTCAAAACATTGAAGAGAATGACTGATTGTTTTTGGTTCTCAAAAAATAAAGCTCACATTAGTTTTTTATAATATTATATTTTATGATAAACATAAAAAATCTGACAAATTCTGGCTGATATGGTCTTTCCTTTGGGAACACATAAAAATGCTCTCTTGATGTACATATAACACTGTTTTTTATTTTCCTTTAATTTTTATTTATTTCTTATTTAAGGACTGCTTTGAAACGATGTGATCTTTTCTTATCATTTGGTTTTTCTTTACTTTTTTCTATTTTTTTTACTTCTTATTTTTAGGGTTTTAAACATTCTGTAACATAAATATATATGATGTGATATTGTTAATGTTATTTGTTTCTGTGGGCAAACAATAAAAACAAAAAAAGAATATTAAACATATTATGTAAATATATGCTCCTGATGTGCTGAAAGGCTATGTTATGCAGCACAGAAGATTTTCAACAAATTCACCTTGCCAAACGTACCGAACATAAACCAGTAGCGTAGCGAGAGCAATGTCAGTGCTTTCATCCAGCTGAATAGCAAAATCCTTTGCTGATTTCAGTCTCGCTATCAACTGTTGTTCAAAATTCTGGGAAATATCCCCAATTCGGCATGACACTGTGTGGTTTGTCCGCAAAATCGGCATGACGTGTACTTAAATGACTTTCCAACTTCGCTGCATTTCAAACGTTCATTTGCCAACTTTTCACCACATATTACGCACCTTGGTATTGCAGTATGTTCGCCCCCGAACAGTTAGGTTCCAGTTAAAAAAAATCATCTTTATATGGCTGTACTCCAGGGTTCTGCTTTTTCTTTGCTGGGCACTTCTACAATGTTCTCATGCATCACCTTCCTGTGACTGACATATAGTATTTATGTTGCGTTTATTTTAATGGTTTTTAGGCATGCTTATATTTATAGTTATTAGGGGTCAAGCCCCGAAGGGGGGGCTTGAAACCGTTAGTTATCTTATTATAATTATTATTATTATTCCGCTCTTGAAGTCTATGGCAGCCCATAGAACCGTACATAGGAAAGTAATGAAATTTGGCACAGTGATATAGGACAGTATGACCATTAAACACACCAATTTTGGAGTACCTGCATCAATCCCTCTAGTGCCATCAACTGTCCAAACTTTGCTCATAATTTGGCACAAACCATAAGGGCTAAAAACAAAATTCTTTTTTCCTCCAATTCCTTGGCTCATTCTGAGTCGAAAGCACCCTATGACGTCATTTTCCGTCATGAAAATTTTTCCGCCATCTTGAATTTTTTTTAAACCTACTTTTAACTCCTCCTAGGGCATTTGTCCGATTTTTTAAATTTGACATGCATCATCTAAATAAATCCCAGACAAAAAGTTATTAAAAGATTTTTGATTAGTCGATCCGTTCACGTATAGCACATAAATGAATTTGACGAAGAGCATGCAATTATGAATATTGGCGCGAAACATGGTACAAGTCATTACGGGCATGAACTGAGGGTGCATGCCCCATTTCATCACAGCGCCACCTACTGGTCCAGAAAACATTCTTTGAGGCATGCTGAGACAAACAATATCTGATGTTCCGTAGTTGATCATTGTGGGTGTCGCCCATTTTCATTTTTGTCCTAAAATGTAGTATATGACAAACGCAATTGTGTATCGTTATAAAACTTCGTACGGTTCATCATTACCATATTCTCAGGTGACCTGCAAAGTTTGGGGCCAGCGCCACCTAATGGTCAAAATACATAGTACAATTAAGGAGAAAATGCTTATAATAAGTGATTGCAATAACATATTGTCATGCAACCTCTTTCTTTAGATTCTTTAGAATCTTTTAGAGTCATCTTTAGAGTTCTACGATACCTCGTTTGTCATAGTCAATGTTTCTACCTGTTAGCCATTTAACATTTTTTTAATACCTACTTTTTCAAACTCCTCCTACTGCGTTTGTCTGTTTTGCATAAAATTCGGTATGCATCATCTACATACATCCCAGACAAAATGTTATTAAAAGAATTTTGATCGGCCAATCTGTTCACCTATAGCGCGTAAACAAATTCGATAAAGAATTTTGCGCGCAATTTTGAATATAAAGCTGTATCTTGCAAAGAAGTGGTTGTAATAATATATTGTCATGTAACTTCTTTCTTTAGATTCTTTGGCTCATGCCGAGTTCTATGATAACTCATTTGTCATAATCAATGCTACTTCCTGTTGACCATTTAACATTTTTTGTTAAACCTACTTTTTAGAACTCCTTCTACGTTTGTCCGTTTTGCATGAAATTCGGTATGCATTATCTACACACATCCCAGAAAAAATGTTATCAAGAGATTTCCTATCGGCCATTCCGTTCTCATACAGTGCTTCAACAAATTCGACGATAAGCACGCAAAAATGGATATGCGGCTGTTTCTTGGCAACACTTTGGTATATTGACACGAAACTTTGTAGATGTCATTGTCACTACATCCTGACAGCATTAAATCAAAATTGGTGACAGCTTCACCTACTTGCCAAAATGTGCAAATCACTTTATTGTGCTGTAATGGGTTTTACCCATGTTTTCTTAAATAACTGTTTTTCTCATCTTATTTTTCTTAATCTCATTGCTCAAGCATCAAATGCTTCCCATAGTGCCGCTCATGGGCTTGACCTCGTCATTGCTCCTTGCAGCTATATTTATTATTATTCTTCTGCTTCTTATTCTTATTCTTTCACTCTTGAAGTCTATGGCAGCCCATAGAACCGTACATAGGAAAGTTATGAAATTTGGCATACTGATAGAGAGAACATTAACCACACCAATCTTGGAGTCCCTAAATCAATCCCTCTAATGTTGTGGTGTGAGCAACACCATGTGTTCACTGCCCTAGTTCAGTGTTGGAATTTCTTTCAAGAATGCCTCTCTGCAGGGTTAACTTAGGCTATTCCCAAGGTTTATGTGGCCACTGTTTCTGCTAGCCATGAACCTGTTGATGGAGCCTCTATTGGGAGACATGTATTTGGTGTCTCATTTTCTGTGTTGTGCCACATGGCCTTTCAGTCACACACAGGTCCCCTCTTGGGACCTTACTGTAATTTTAAAAGGGCTAATCTTCAGCTTCATTTGAGTCTCTTGAGTTAGCCTTAGATAAGTTTCTAACTCTTAAAGTGGCTGTTCTTAGCTCTGACATCACTCAAGAGGATATGAGATTTACAGGCTCTTTCTGTAAACCATGCCTGTTTGAATTTTGCCCCTAAATTTTTCACCTTAGACTAGACTATATCTTCAAGGTGCCCGCTGCTGCTGGTATCCTATGATACTTCCTATGATACTATGCCCTTCAGGCCTTCTGTCCTCCACTGTATAAGTCACGGGAACAGGAAAGGTTTCACTTATTGTGTCCAGTTACAGCTTTGAGGATCCACCTATGTCCACCGCTCAAGCCAATGGCATAAGTCCTATTAGTTCTTAATTTATTTTGGTGGCTACAAAACAGTACCTTACTGGATCACAGATGCTATTACCCTGGCTTATGAGGCCTGTGACTTAATGTCACCCCTGGGCATTAAAGCCACTGTCTAGGAGGGCATCTCTAAGTGATGTTTGTGCTTTGGCAGGCTGGTCCTCTCACACATTCATTAGATTTTAGAGTGTTCCCCATAGCGTCAAGGCATGACACAGCGTTTCATTCCCTGTTTCATGTCTCTAGGTAACCAAAAAAAATTGACATTCAGCTTGCACGCTTCAGCTTGCACGATTAACCACCCTAACCAAGGAACTAGTACGGACTTTACAGGGACTCCACATGGGACCTGCTGAGGCAGCCACCACTCCGTTATCCAAACTGCCCTCACCTCCATTACCCACGCCTACCGCGGTTAATCCCTGACTAGCGTCCCCTGAGAAATTAGATGGAACCCCATCCAAGTGTAAAGGCTTTTTGTTGCAGTGCTCGTTGTTCGTCGACCAGCAACCCACACTATAGGTACCGAGTCGAGGTGAATAGCGTTCGTTTGCTCCCTGTTATCTGGTAAAGCTTTCCTGTTTCAAATACAACTAATATTACAGTCGATATTAAAATGGTAATTTTATGTCTTTACCTTTCGCTCAATTGCATAATATTCCACTAACAACCTGTAATTCACCTTTAACAGTGGAGGCGATAGATGAAAGACCTCTGGGGTTAGGGAGAATACAACATCAGACCAATAAGGTTGGTCATTGGTGTATTCCATTCAGAGAAAATTCACTTCTTCATAATTACATCCCCTCGCATGCGGTCATCCTTGGGCTCCCCTGGCTCATAACCCCACTCTGTCCTGGAAGGAGGGTCAAATGACCCAGTGGGGAGGTACATGTTTCAGTCAGTGTATTACTCAGGTGGTTTGCCCAAAGAAATCCTCTCTAGAAATAACAAATTTAAATAATCATCAGTCATCTTTGCTTTCAGTCTTTTCTGATTTAATTGAGGTTTTTAGTGAACAAAAAGCCTCCAAATTACCTCCTCATAGACCCACTTATTGTGCTATCGATCTCATTCAGGGAACTTCTCCAAAGGGTAGAATATTTCCCTTATGTCAATCTGAGTCTGAAGCAATGAGATCGTACATTAAGGAGGCACAAAATAAGGGTTTTATTCGTCCCTCGAATTCCCCTGTGCCAGCAGGATTCTTTTTTGTTAAAAAGAAAGACGGCAGTCTGTGGCCATGCATCGACTATAAGACGTAACAGTTAAATTTCACTATCCTCTCCCATTAGTACCAGTTGCATTAGAACAACGCAGACGGCCTAAATTTTACACTAAGATCGATTTACGCAACGCATATAATTTGATTTGTATTGGGGAGGCTGATGAGTGGAAGGCTGCATTTTCCACAACCAGTGGGCAAGACAGAGTCGATCACTAAGCTTCGCAAACTTCTATTGTCATTTTATTCAGGGCTTTAGCTCAGTGGCAGTCCCACTAACGTCGCTGACTAAGCATACTTCTGGTAAATTCAAATGGTCTCCAGAAGCAGAACTCGCGTTTGAGGAATTAAAAACCAGATTTACCATGGCACCCATTCTAAAACATCCCAACCCTGAATTCCCTGAATTCCCTGAAGTTGATGCCTCTAACACTGGTTGTCCCCCTAAGATGTTTCCCTGTGCATTCTTCTTGAGAAAATTGTCACCCACTGAGCGCATTTATGATGTGGGCAATCGTGAACTCCTAGCTATAAAGTTAGCCTTAGAAGAATGGCGGCATTGATTAGAGGGGGCCAATCATCCATTTACTGTGCTCACGGATCATAAGAATCTTAAAAATGTACACGCTGCCAAATGGCAGCATAGACCCCTTCTACAAGATTTAATTTCTTCTACAAGATTTAATTTCACAGTCACATATCACACCGGATCTAGAAATACCAAAGCGGATGCTCTATCTAGACAGTCAGAGGAACAAGCCTCCCCCACCCCTTAAGACAATATCATCTGAAAAAAATGCTTGTAGCTCCCATGCAATGGGACATCCAAACCAAAGTCGATCATGCTAATAATTTACAACCTCTACCTCCAGAATGCCCACCTAGCCGCTCTTTTGTATCAGAACAAAAGAAAAAACGTTAAGGAAACGATTACTTGCCCAAATTCATGAATCTCCCAGCTCGGGTCACCCTGGCATCACAGCTACCCCTCACTTTGTAAAAACAGCTATTGGTGGCCTTCCCTTTTCCGCAGACACTATTGACTTCGTACAAAACTGTTCAATGTGTCAGACCTCTAAGGCTGCTAAACAGCTGCCAGATGGGTTACTACAGCCATTACCCACCCCTCTCCGCCCTTGGTCTCACATCTCCTTAGATTTCTTAGATTTCTTAGATATCTGATCTACCCAACTCACAGGAAAATACCATGATTTTAACCGTAATTGATAATTTCTCTATGTCCTGTCGCATTATTCCCTCTACCCAAATTACCCACTGCTTTGGAGACTGCTAAAACCTTGTGTAACTTTGTGTTCCGTTTTTATGGTTTCCCTGAAGACCTCGGACCGAGGTCCCCATTTTACGTCAAGGGTATGGGTCCACATTTTTTAAGAACCTAGGGGTGAATGTAAGTTTAACGTCAGGTTATCACCCCCGATAAAATGGTCAATCCGAGAGACTTAATTAGAAAATTATCTGCTTCCTCAGATCTTATTGTCAACAACATCAAAATGACTGGAGTAAATATATCAAGTGGGCCGAATATGCTCAGAACTCTCTACGAAACCCACCATGGGCATGACTCCATTTAAGTGTGTGCTCGGATTTCAACCTCTACTTTTTCCTTGGTCAGCAGTCACAGAATGGCTCAGATGCTGCGAGGAAGTCTGGGACCGGGCTCACACTCACCTCCTCCATGCTGTTTGCCACCAAACTCTCCAGGCTAATCGCCACAGACGTCAGGGTCCCAGCTATGCTTCCGGACAACGGGTCTGGTTGTCTACTTGTGAGACAACCAGACCCCATGCAAAAAGTTTTAAGGTATGTAGGCCCATTCAAAATCTCTTGTCAAATTTCACCTGTTTCTTTCCATTTACAACTCCCAGATAATTACCGTATCTGCAGGGCTCCTCGTGTCTGGAGCTGCCCGGCGGGGCGGGGGGTTGGGGAATGGGGGGGCTCTGGTTCCACCTCCTCCATGCCTACAGAGGAAACCATCACCGAAATACTGACATCACCCCGGACTACATTTCCCATCATCCACCATCAGGAAATAATCACTGCCTTGGTCACCTGTGGACAAACAGCCCGGTGTATTTAAACTTTGCCATTCATTCATTCTGAGTTTTGCTATGCATACATTTCTGACCGTTTTTCCCTGTCTGATCTCCCATGTATGTTGATTATCGCTTGTCTGCCGCCTGCCCCGACCATTGGATTATCTTGCCGTTTGTAATTGTTTGCTTCCTGCCCTGATTCTGGCCTCATTACAGTTTATCGTTTTGCCTTGCCTGTAATATTGCTGTTTGCCTGTTACCAACTTCTGCCTGTCTGACAACGATTTATAATATAATGCTGCATATGGATTACAATAAACATGCAATGTTCTTAAAAGGCCATTTGAGCAGTATGTTTGTATTGAGCTGTATGAGCTAACGTATCCAGTGGATTGTTATCATAAATAACAATCACAAACGGTGTGCCTGCAGATGACACTTTTTAACTTTTTAACATTCAATAAGGATTTTCTCAGTAAAAGTAAAAAATTCTATATGTAAACAGAAACACAAGCAACAAATGGCCCATTTTTTAAGTTTTAAAAAAGTGTCTGTTTAAACCTCTTTAAACACATCAACAGCATGTTAACCAACACAATCAAACTAAATAACAGTTACAAAACAGCTGTAGTTACTGTTAAAACAGTAACTTCTTTGATTTTTTTACATAGATGTTTACATAGATGTTCTGCAATTGCCAGTACTGCAATTATGCCTAACATAAATAATGTATTACCTTTTTCAACAAAACTTTGTGAAACAGTCCACACCCAAAGTCAGAGTTCTCAGTTTGTGAAAGAGAGAATAATGGGTGTGGATAAGCTGGGAACTAAATCTCTCCTTGGCCATCTGCTTTGACAGCACGGTGACATTGGATTGAGTGGCAAATCCATGACAGCTACGTCACGTGCTGCCCTGTCTCTCTCTCCAGACAGCTGTCTGCAACAAATCTGTGTTTTTATATCCTTTTCATGGGTATACACATTATTTGTTCCTAATGAGCTAAGGAGCACATATCTGTAAAGATAAAGAGATTTTTAGTCTTTAGATTAGAATTTGATTTTTCAAATTTGATTTTTTTTTTTATTTTGAATTTGATTTTTCAAATTCTAGTAAAAGACATGTCATCAAAAGGTTTTAAGTCCCTTTTAGTCTCTGGATTATCTGGCCCTCTGAATGTACCAAAGAGAGGAAGGATCTTTCAAGGTTAAACAGGGAAGGAGGAGGAGCTTGAGTGTCACATGGTCCATTATACCCTAAGGAATTGGTCAACGGATAATGGAACCATAACCACAGTAAAGATGTGAATATATTTCTGTGCAAAATATTTAACACCAAACTATTTAAATATAAATGAAAATAGACAGCGTTCTTACATTATTTTTTTAAATGATCATAATTAAACTGAAAAGGAAAGGTGACCAATTTACTAAAAATGTTTTGTCAGGTAACAAAAAGCTGGGTAACATCTAAATTATAAAAATGTTTTTAAAACTGACTGAACCAAAATCCAATAGGTAACAGCAAGAAAAGTAGTTTTGAATTGAATTCATTGCAAATAGAAATAAATGATATGTTCTATTTGATTTTACAGTCATATTATTAACACAATAAAATATATAGTTAAAGATGGTAATAGTGACCTAGTTAGCATCGTTAGGAATCATGTAACATCATCTACACATAAGCTATCCGTGATCCTGCTCTCCTAATGCAAACCTCATAGGTACATCACCATCAGGGAGGAGAGATGAGGTGAGCCTTATTTCCATAGTCAGACCTGCCATTTACTCTTTCTGCACGGGCCTGTAGAGCTGGCCAGTAGCTGTCCTTGAGCTCTGTGCTGCAGTGTGTCGGCTCCCGGTTCAACACTCTCCATGACTGAGACATGCTCGCCTTTGCTTTAGTTGCTGGCTCTGTCTGGGTTGTGCTAGGTGAGTTGGACTTCTCTCTCTCGTGCTTGTTTTAAGATTGAGGATTGGTACGAAGCGTCGGTGTTCACACACTGGGCTTATCTTTGCTACTGCATGTCACCGTGGTGCTGAACTGAACGATGATGAAATTCAGTGATAGCAATAGTAGGGACGCAATAGTAATAATGCGGACAAAAAGCGTAAATATCGACATTATAACATGGTTAGTAATTTTAACCATTTTAGTTTTAATAAAGGCCTGTACATTGTAAAATAGCTGCCATTGCAAAGAAGTGTCTTTGTTTATGCGTTCAAAAGCTTGTCGGAATACACATTCGTATTCGTTTTCCTAGTGATGCTGATGGGGATTTTTTCATTATGCGGCACACAACGTTAAACATGGTAAAGATCACGCGACGGTTTAATAGACGCTTACAACTGTATTCGATAAATTGCCTTTATTATTTATTACTTAAATATTTATTCGATTAATTGCCTGGGATGTGTGCGTTGTTGTTTTCGTGTATGGGTGGCATTTTAATGAAGATCTGCTTGAAACGATGAGTTTGTACCGGTGTCGTGCTTTCTAGTCGGTACACAGAGACCAAATGACGTCACGGCGGTGCGCTGCGCTGATTGGCAGGAGCTGTCCAGTTTGTGGGTTCTGAAACGTCATTGCGACTCACTTCACCTAAAGTCCTGTTAGCGAGCTAATGTATTTTAGGGGAAAGAAGCCCACGATGAGCCTGTTATAACATACGAACATACTGCACTTCTACATCTTCATCTAATATAAATATTGCTCATTTTGCAAATATAAATAAATGCTAATATATATGAATAGTGCGCATGGACACTAACTGAGCGTCTAACTGAGTCTGCAGTGTGGTGCCTATTAATTATGCAGACAGTCGTGTTTGATAAGGGACAGAGCAAACCTAATCTTTTAACCCTTACTTCATAATTAAAAGATTTAGGCTAACCAACACCTGGTCAGTGCATGCTTTTTTGTTTAATTTATTATTGTTATCATAACAAGACATAGAAACCTAGTGACATAGAAACTTAAAATTGGTGTACACAAGAAAATAAAGATAAATTAATTTAATTTTTTTAATAGTTTGATCTCTAGAAATGTTTAAGGTCGACATCTATGTTGCTGAGTTCAATATAGATGTTACGCATTATTGACTTTCTTAGCACCACTCTGGTTTACATTTACATTTATGCATTTGACAGACGCTTTTATCCAAAGCAACTTACAGTGCATTCAAGGTATACAATTTATCAGTACATGTGTTGCCTGCTAATTAAACCCATA
This sequence comes from Botia almorhae, assembly GCA_036877575.1. Classification (NCBI taxonomy): domain Eukaryota; kingdom Metazoa; phylum Chordata; class Actinopteri; order Cypriniformes; family Botiidae; genus Botia; species Botia almorhae. The sequence goes on along the minus strand of JAZGTJ010001123.1, from coordinate 20,662 downwards.
CCTTTGCGTTGGTAACACAATGCTCTACCAATTGAGCTACAGCAACGTTTACTAAGTTTACCTTGAATTAAAGGACAGATGAAATTAGTGCTGTCTACGGATGAAATGAGTGCCACCCCACTTCTGCTTTACAGAACAGAAAGAGCTTATGGGAACATATTAGAAATGTCATAATAAAGATCCTCTTAAGGGAGCTGTCATGTGCTTAAATGTCTGACATTTTAACCACAAGCAATCTTGCAGGGTTTTGCGGTGTGCTGAATGGAGAAGATTGATCTTTATGATTATAACATTCCTTAGTAAGCAGAATCATTTTGCTGAGTAAACAGGGCATTTTTTGTACCATATGCCTGGCCAGGTTAGTTGTGTAGGTCATGTGTAATACTCAAACTGCTAATAATTTGGATTACAGTCAGTATCATGCTGATTATTAAAAGTACAGCTTTTACAACCTTTTACACACTAGATTTTTCCATGTATTTCTCCAGTATTTATTTTGTCAGGTAACCTAAATTTTAGCTTCATGTTGCAGAATCTACATGAACTGGTTTTATTAAGTATAATTCAATGTGACTTAATAACTGAATAACTGAAGGTTAGAAAAATTGTTTTATATGCTAGATAACAGCAAAACAACTCCTTAGGGTATTAACTATACATATTATTTTTTTACTCTGTAAACTTACCGTATATGGATTATATAGGTCAAATAAAATGTCCGAATATGCAGTTTTACCTGTTAAATCGTGCAGACGAAGACTAACCTAAATAATTTGTTACATGCGTATGTGAGTTGAAGAGAGATGTCTGTAAATGTGACTAATTTAGCTTGTTTGATTGTTAATGTGTTATTTATATTATGTATGTGTGTTTGTGAGGTGAAAGCTAAGACTCAGTATCATGTAGTCAAGGATAGACTGAGAGAATTGTGGATTAGGCAGAGGGAGGGGCACAGGCAGAGCTGCATCTGCTGAGGGTGGTGTGATACGGTGGCCAGTAAGGTTCATAGCAGGCTAACGCATTACTCTTTTTCTGTCTCTGTGCATGTAGGCAATGTAAGCATAGCCTTGAATTGAGTCGTATGATATTTTATATTTACTTTCAGTCAGTTTCCAATCCAGTCATGTTTAGATATCTGTAACAACCTTAAGCTATCCGCTGTCATACATGGGCCTTCAAAAGTGTAAACTAATAAACTATAATATGTGGACATTGATTTAAATTTGTGGTCTGGAGCAAGATTTTAATGGGAAATAAACAAAGTGCACCCAGTCTTGAGTTTTCATGTTCCTTTGTGCCTCTTGAAACATAGGTTCTTTATGTTTCCTGCAGGAATTCAGACTTATTATCAATACCTTTGAGACAGTGTTACCTGGTTACCTAATGGTTACAACCAATCACACACATACCCAGTTTTTGCTGTGTCTAATGGGTCACCTGTAATACTGGGGGGATACTAATAATACATTTATAATACATTCATTTGTTAAATTGCAGCCATTAGAGTTAAGAATTAGGTTATATAATCCTGAAGAGATTAAATATTAAATAGATAGATTATATATCAAACATATATCTTAAACATTATGTTTGTGATAGGTTTATTAATAAACCTAAAATATTTAGTGTTACTAAATAATCATAAAAATCTGTTCAAAATTAGAATATATTATATATTCGATATTCTGCATACTATCTATATTTAGTTGCTGTAAACCCATGATAATCTACAGTGTATAAATGAAGCGTTTTGCATGAGGAGATTGGCTTGAAAAGGACCCTTAGTTAAATCAGATTGTTAAATCAGATGTCAGTGAATTTACACTCTGTTTTTTAGATTATTTGTGAGTGAGCAGAAGATTAGGATTCAATTTAAGTCTGTTGAAATAATTACTGTATTACAGTGGTTAATTATTTATTGAGCTATTTAAATCTTAAGTGCACAGACAAAATGCCTATAGAGCAGTAGTAAGCTTCAGTTTGTGGCTTTGAGAAACAGTTTTTTAAAGGCTCCACAAAAAAAATCAATACTCACAGGAAAATAAATTCACCAGTTCTGTTGTCATAAATAACCAAGAGATCCATTATAGACCTAATGTTAGCATTATTCACAGCTGTATTAGCAGAGAATAGCAGAGAAGCTTCTGTCAAGACTGAAATGTTGGCATGAAAGCTACATATACAAACAAACCAAAAGTTCCAGCTACAATCAGAACAATCACTGCAATATTTTCACTGCACATCATTTGAGAGAAGCAGGCCTAACTATTCCAGTGTGATTTCTGGCCAAGGTGCTGACAAAGATTTGAAGACAGATTTAAGCACTAATATAAAAGATTATTTAGTAGAATCAGAATAAGCATTCAAACCAAACAACAAAGAATTGAGACAGTGAACTTTACACTGCACACTGATGTGCCAATAGTCTGGGCTTACTGCACAGAGAGTAAGAAGCATTTAGCACTGCAGCTCTTAAACACTGGCAAACTATAAGACTGATGCAGCAACAGTATAATTCTTACGCTCTCATAACTGGGGTTATGGATAATCTCTCCGATTTCATGCACTAGGCATTGTTGTACCTTCTAAGTAATAGATTGAGTGCAGTCATCTAAAGTTAGTAGTGGGTTAAAGAGCTCTGAATATATTTGTATGATGTTCTGAATTTGTACATGTGATGTTTTTTATGCATTTGGTAAAAGCGCATGCTAAAGCTGAAATGTTAGGAGAAGTTTGGCTTGACAACACCTGGTCTGAAATTTTGAAGGTTTTATAGGACTTACTGTGGGTCAGACAGAAAGGCTGTCAGACAAACAGGGGTTTGTTTACATCAGAATTTTTGGAGTCTTGGCCTGTTTAAGCACACACTGCTATGTTTATAGTACATGCTAAATTAATACTCAGACTATGGCAGGACTGTAATACAAAAAGTACTTTTTGCTTTGAAAGTGCTTACGTTTGTGGATAACTCAAGTGTTTCCTAAAAATTGTGGTGGTTTAAGCAGATCAGATGGAGGCTGGCAGATCATTTTACGATTCTACCAGCTCATTCTTTTACTAAAATGTTCAGTGCAGTAGAAAAGGACAGTTCAAGTTCCGCATTTGATGTAGACTATTTTAGGTAGGCAGTAGAATGAGAGCAAGAGTGATGAAGTTGACCCTCTTTGGATGAATGATATATGATGATATATACAACCCATAATATATGTATTTTTGAGATGGTGCGCTAGTGCAATTATCAGACAAACTTACTGTGCCTTTTCTCTCAGGTTCTTCTGTACATATACAAACATGGTCATCAGTTGTACTGATCTGCATATGATGTCCCATAGCTTGAATTCATAGTAAAATTCCCAACAAATGCACCTGCAGTCTGTTGGGTGTATGCTAATAGCTCTTTGTCTGTGTCTTAGAGCTCAGTTCCACTCTTATGGAAAAAATGCAGTCACGAGATCTGCTGCTGGGTCTACAGTTGCCTGAGCTGGATGAGCTGGGACAATTCATACGGTCTTTTCCCACCTCAACACTGGTTGGTCTAGGTGCCCTCACTGCTGTACTGGCCTACTGGTTTGCGACACGTCCTCGTGCCATTATTCCACCCTGTGACCTCCGTCATCAGTCACAGGAAGTAGAGGTGAGTCATGGTTTTATGACACAAGATGCAAACATTTAAAGGTTTTGTAAGATGCTTGCAATTGCAACCTAGCTTTGAAAGCATCAGATCCTGTCTTCTCTACAAAGCCGTGCCTTCTCCAACACATGAAGGACAGACAAGTAGCACATTTGGACCGAATGCAATGATTGGATGAACATTTTATTCTTGCGCCTTCCAGAATGGATATATATTTATATACAGTATTTATATACATATATTCAGACCACTTTACTTAGTAAAAAAGCATGTGACCTTTAACCAGCATAACAAAAAATAATTCTGGAAAAAATTGCCTAACTAAGAGGTTTGGGCATACATTTTGATCCTGTGGCTTTTTTGTTTTGTTTTCTTATACCTTAACTGGTAGAGCATGATACTGGCAACCTCAGGGCTGGGTTAAAAACTTTCAGATTCCCAGGCAGTGTATCCAATGATAAAGCTGGTTTTGTACACAAATATAAGTTGTGTTGCAAAACTAAAAATTTAACTTTTTAAGTAAATTAGATCCTACAGTAGAATGCACATCAGGAAGTTAATTATAAAAAAGAAACTAGAATATATGATTTGTTTTGATTAAATGTTTTATGTACTACATACTTCCAATATTTTCAATTGTGTTTTGTTATTTCATAGTTTTAATGACTTTCCTTTTATTCTAACATGTAACAAATAATAACAATAATGATTGGGTACTACAGGTTTCTCCAGTCTTTTGACTTGAAGTGAACAGGCGGGAACTTTTTCCATTTAGTACTTGCATTATCCTTTATTACCTTGATGATCCAGTTTTGCAGATTGAAGTTTGAAAAAAATGGAATTCACAATGGTTTCAATGTTTACAATGGTTTCGTCTTTGCTGCTTACATGACTATATTGTGTGAGGTCACATTCTTAACCCTTTGAATTTTGGTCACTGGTTTGCATAAACAAAACATTTAGGACAGGAGGCCAGCTGGATCATTGTAAAAACGTGCGTAACTCCTCACCTACAACATTCTGACAAATGTCCTATGCATTCATATGCACGCTTACTCTTTTTCACGACTACTATAATATTGACATTTAAATTATGTAATGGTTTGCCCATACATGTTTTGAACTGAAGTTCGAAAATCCCCTCTGAAATGATCATGTGATGTTTCCAGAGAAAATCGTAGCCTTGCAGGTTTTCCTTAGAATTTTTTTAATGTCCTTAGATGCCACAGGAGAAGTTTTGCTGTGTGTTGTCATGCTGTAGGCAGCTTTAGACGGCCACACCCATATTCACAAACAACCACTTAAAAGACAACTCTACTGAACCAAAAATGTTAAGCATAGCCTATATAGTTCAGTCTAATGCAAATAGAAATGCAAATGCTAATGCAAACAATTACCAAATTCAACAAAACTCCTTTTAACTCTGCTTTAGTTTGTAAAGCTTGGTTGAGCGCATCTTTGACTCTGTGTTCCATAAACTTGCAAATGCAGAACAGAATTACCTTTATGTGTTTAGTTGTTTTAATAAATAAGGGGGCTGCACATGACTGTTGGTTGGGTTTCAGTATATTACTACCTCAGTTATGGCTTATGTTCTCCTTTCTTTGTTGTATATTTTGTATAGTTGTATATTTGAATGTTTTCATTAGGGACAGGAAGTGATGGGGAAAAGAGAAAGGAACAGGGTCAGGACAAGATCTCAAGCTGGGATTCAACATTTGGTTAACCCTTAACTCCAGTGTGATATGTTGGCTGTGACATTAACAATGTCCTCTTACACCTGTACATTCCAGAAGGAAGATGGTGCTCGCAGGTCCATGATGGGAAGCAGTTCAAAGCTGCTGTCGTACTATCATGAAGATGCCAAGACCATGTATGAGGTCTTTCAACGAGGGCTACATATAACTGGTGAGTTTCAGATCTCTTCACATTATAAATGACATTGGCATGTTATATTTAAATATAACACTCATATGCCTGTGCTCTACACAATATTCAGTTTAGCATAAAAGAAATGTTGATTAGAATCACATTATTTAATTTTATATAGTCAACAAACTGCAGAGTTGTGTTACAATACAGTTCCAGTCTGATTGGTTGCTATAGATTGAGGATGTTCTGTACATTTCCAGGACTCTATAACGCTTGAGCTAATCAAGCAGTACCCGTACCCAAGTTCATGGCACCAAACTCTTGAATATTTAATAGAATTGTACCTACTGATTGTGTTGTTCATTTGCATACACTGTCTGCACCTGATTCACTGAAGGAATTAAGCAAATGAAGTAATGCCACAAACCTCACCAACGATTTGTGCCAAACTCAATTTGGTGCAGTTCCTCATTCAGAAGGCTAATTCTGAATAATGTTTTTAGCAAGGGTTTCTGTAGCTCATGTAGTAGCACCAAATGCTAGGTAATGGGTTCGATTTCTAGGACACACGTCAAAAGGTATTCTTCAAGGTAGGATAGGCAATTTCGGTAAGGATAGCAATTGCAACCTAGCTTTGAAAGCATAAGATCCTACACTCCAAAGCCATGGCTCTCCCAACACAGAAAAGCATGCTTAGTTTAACAGGCAAGTAGTACATCTGGGTTAAATGCAATAATTGGACAAACATTTTATGGTCCTGTGACTTCTACAAAATAAATATTTATAAAAATATTTAGCCTTATTTATTTGAGATGTGAGGTATGTTTGCACTTAAAAGTATTAGGAGTTTTAATTTATTTTATTGGTTGTGGTATTCCTAGGGTTGCCACTGTTCCACTATTACCGCCTGGCAGACACCCCTGGTTATACCAGCACAGATTGTTTCTTGTTAAACTGGATAGAGGATTAATAGTGAATAAGATGCATTTTTGTATTGAAACACCTGTTTAGTAAATTTGGATCAGTTTTCTGACTTCCTGGTGAAGTGGGCAGTTGTTAGACAGAATACGTGGCCTTTATGCCCTTATAGTAAAAAATCAGTTTCAATGTCCCACTGACACACCTTATGTTTTTGATCAGGAGATGGACCATTTTTAGGCTCCAGACTTCCCAATCAGCCCTATAAATGGTTGTCCTACAAAGAGGTGAGTGTTAAGCTGAAGTGTAATATATTTGATTATGTTCTCACCGGCCGGTCTAATAAAGCTGTCACATGTACCTGCCACAGGTCTTCAGCAGGGCAGAGCACTTGGGTTCAGGTTTACTATTCCAGGGTTGCCAGCCCAAAACTGATCAGTTTATTGGTGTGTTTGCACAGAACAGGCCAGAGGTAAAAGAATCACAAACATCATCATACCAAGTTTAAAGCCATAGAGGAAAACTCATGATGGTCTCTGTCTATTTACTTTTCAATCTCAGTGGATCATAACTGAGCTGGCATGCTATACGTATTCAATGGTGGTGGTGCCACTTTATGATACTCTGGGACCTGATGCTATACGGTATATCATTAATACAGGTACATCACTTCACATTTCAAATTACCCATTTATTCATTTCAGTGTTCACTTAAACTTTTTATTTAACAAGAACATTTTATTTTTCAGCTGAAATCACAACAGTGATCTGTGACAAATCAGAGAAAGCCAAGGAGCTTCTAGGAAACATAGTGAGAGGAGAAACACCTGGTCTAAAGACAATAATCCTGATGGATAATTTTGACCTTCAGCTGGTGGAGGATGGGAAGAGGTGTGGAGTTCACATCCAGGCCCTTAGAGATGTTGAGGTACGAATACTGGTCCACAAACACTCATGTAGCTCAAACACAAAAGTACATTATAACAGTGTAACTGTGGATTCTTTCACACATCGGTATTTGTTGAGCTTTCACACTAACAGCTGTTCTGTAAAATATGTGCAGATCTGTGTAATAAGTTAATTTAATATTTTTCCTATTTCCCATTTGGCATGGCCCCTAATTTGCTTTCAAATTAACATTTTTTTATTTTTATCTTTTTTTACACTTTTATTTATGTAATTTCTGACTTTTCAAAGTCCAATGTATGTTTGTCTACATGTAACAGAAGTACATAATCCAAAGCATCTACTGTACACAATATTTAATTTTTGAATTCAATATGCTTGCCTTCCTTGGTAGTAAATCAGGAACATCCATCTGAGAAAGTATGTTCAATACTACATGCTCAAGTCTACTCATAAAGAACTGTGTTTGTTTGGAAAGCGAATCATTTGAAAGTAATGTTTTGCTTAGGTAATTATTTTGTGAGCAAATATTATTGATGTTATTGCTTGCCTAATAACTCGATGTTGTTGGTTTGCTTGATGTCTGGGGTAGACTCAGGGTAAAGAGAACTACAAGAAGCCAGTGGTAAGTGTGAACCTTATTTGAAGATTTGAATGCAGACAGCTGTATTATTTATTAAGTCTTATTTATTAAGACTCTCTGGAAATTTATCTTCAAAAATGTATGTTCAAAAACTCAAAACCGTATGGAAGATGACTGTATTTAAAAAATTCTTCAGACACTAAATGCTCTGACTTAATGCTAAAGATACTGCTGCACTGAGGCCTGACAGCAGTGTTTGTGTGAATGAACATGAGGAAATTAATCTGTAAAACAAATTTGATTATTTGATTAGATTTTTTATCCTGTTAAGTAACAACTGTGTGAGCATGCAATGTTTTCACAGCCCCCGCGACCAGACGATCTTTCCATTGTATGCTTCACCAGTGGTACCACAGGTTAGCAAACATTTATGCTTTCATCATATCAACAAAGCAATTTTTTTAAAGCAACACTTAATTGCTTTAATTTTTTGTGCATGTTGTGTTTTCAAATTAGACATAAAGGTGTGGTCACACAATAACCAGTCACATAGACAGTCCTTTACAGTCTAGTGTACACTTACTGTATACCTTTACACTAAGTGGCCAGTACACAACACAACATTGTGCTAGGAACAAGCATACAGGCAGAACAAGAGGACAACTGTTCAGACCACTCAGAATCTTTGACTGTATGATTTTGTGTTTTTGTGGACTGATGCTGTGTTAGACAGGGGTTGACTCTCTGACAATCTGTTGATCTTATTGCCATACTTTAGAGTTTAAAGGAAAAGATGAGAAAAACAACAAACATATGCAGTTCTGTAGGTAAGAGAGGACGATGTCAAAAAACAAAATAATAATCACAAGTGGTAGTGTCTCTAAACATGCAACACAATAAACCTTGCAGTAGATGATCACTATATGAACACTGAGTTTCTCTCACAGTTTTTACAATCCCACCAAAACTCTAGAAGACAGCAGAAGTTTGGAAAAGCCTCACCTGGTGCTGTATAATAAAATTTATATGTTATGATATGCACATTGAAGGGTGAAATTTGCCATGGATTCAAAGATCCATCCTACCTTGTATCAACAGTGCAAGTGTTGACACCAAACGTATAGTGTCTCAATGAAAGCGACAAGCTTACAGACTGCATTACTGTTAAGATAATGATGGGCACCGTTGGCATCTATATTTGCACGCTGGGTAAGAATGAGTTGGAATCGAGCACTTATGGGATCTAATGCAAGGAGAAATATCATAGCATGAGTGTGCAGCAGTTGTGTGTTGCTATTGTAATGTCAGCATGGTGCAGCGTCTTTAAAGGCTGGGCCACACTAAAAGATACATTTTTTATCAGATTTCCAAAGGGTGAGAGACCACAAACATGATGATAAAAAATTGTGGATTTTACAGTTTTGTTCCTATAGTGTGTGGAGTGCTGCTATGTGATTATGACAGCACACCACACACCAACAGATTCCCTTCACAAACAATTCAAGTCCCAGTGAACATGGGATATCTTACAAAATCTCTCACTGTCAAACATGACTTCACAGTAAACAAACATGGTAAATGATGGGCATAAAGAAATGCCAGTAATACTATCTGGACAGCTTTGTAAAGAAAACTAGAATTATTTTAGTAGTTTAGTGTCAGGATCAGAGAGGGAAGAACCCAGTCACAGACAGCGATTCACACAAAAACACACTTTATTTAAATTAACAGAAACCAAAAACCCACGAGGGGGCAAACAGCGAAAATAACTTTACATAAAAGTGAGAGAAGACAAAACCAAACTTCAAATGTAACATAAATGCAAATCTTAAACAATACTGATAAACTTAGATTTAACTTTTACAACGTGGACATACTAGGCAAGCAAACAATGACATAGACAACACAGACCTAACTTTGTGTTGTTGACGGAGCAAGACTCGGCTAGACCAGTCACAACAGAGCTTACAAGACAACAACAATTTTGCCACGGCAAGCACCACTCACGTTTTTATCAGAAAAATCTAGTTTTTATTGCTATTTCTTTCCCAAACAATACTTTCCCAAACAATAATATGTATTAATGTTTGAATGCATATTATAATTATAATCTTAACAAATAAAAAAATGACCATTAAAATTGTGAAAAGCATGAAAAATAGAAATGTTACATATGAATTCTGACCCCAGTCTAAGTAAACCGTGTGGTACAATGAATTCAGCCTTGTTTGAGGTCAGGTCCTTAGTATTAGTACTTGGGGCCCTCAGTATTCCACAGGAATTAACACAGGACTCAAACTTTGGTCTCTTGTGCTAGTGTCGGTGCGCTAACGACACACCACTGAATCAGCTTTGTAAGAGCATGGCAACAACGGCTCAGGCCAGACCCTGCCTATCACCTTGCCACCCTGCCACCAAGGTAGTGGGGACCAATTTGTTGTGAGGGTGGCAGACACACTCTTCCTCAAAGACTAAAATATGAGGGGAGCTAAAAGATAGGTGGCTTCAGCCGCTCAAGCGTCATCCTTGCTACTCAGCACACACCTTCAAATCACCTAAATGCAAAGCCCTGCTATAAAGTGCACAACACAAATACGCAGAGAGGTGTTTTGACACATGATTCAAACAAGCCCCTCCACCTGATCCAAGTTCTTAAGCAGGTCAGCTTGGTATGCCTGTAATACATTGATTGTATGCTGTGCATCACCAGCCTGACCCGCTGTGACATTCTGTGATAAGACCTGAAATGATCCAATCGGCAGAGTCTGAGTCTGTAGGGACAAAGCCCCACCCACTGAGAGATCACTTATCCCATGCTCTCTTATTCCCTCTACAGTAATGTAAATCACCCATAAATGTGGTTAACAACAAGAGAAACGTAGCCTTTTATATAGAGTCCTCCACCTCAGCTTCAGTTCAAAAATAAAGGGTTGGTTTGTGGGAGCTTCACAGTAATAAACAGCTACAAATTACTTCTCAAGCTGGTCACAAGCAATCGCTGGCTTCTCAACATCTCGATGCAGGACATGACCTGCTCCAGCTCCTCATATGTGTAACAGGTAAGCTGGGAAAGTTCACCCACAATTTCACCTTCCTAGCCACATCCTGTGAATCTTTGCTCGCTGACAGGGTGATATCCGACAGATCAGTAAACACTGACGAGATTTACTGCTTCTAACTTCCTTGACCCTCATTTTTTCATAAAAGTTTCACATAACTCAGACTGATGGCATTACTCCTCACAGTCTGAGCAGTGTGGTGTACTTCAGCCTGCACTCCTTCTCTGTAGTGGGAGATTTTGTAATCTCAGAGATTTTAGGAATGCGATACACTTCAGAAGAACTTAAAGGAAGAAATTAGGAAGAAACAGAGTTATTTGTACCACAGCATGTGCTTTTCCTACAGCATTCACTGGCACATACAGTGGCCCCAAAAAATATCTGGACAAATGCAGCCCACAAGATGTCTAAAGAGCATCACACAAGATAACAAAACATCAATCACACTTTTCAAAGATAACTTTTCACATATGAAAGTTTTTAATAATAAAAGTATAAACTGCACCTGGTTGTCAAACATTAGTAGAACATGTTCATAGTTAAAGGATAATTCCAACCCAAAATTATGTTTTGGCCATAAATTTATACTCACAAAATCATACTCAAAAATACTAGTAGGATATGACTTTCTTTCAGTCGAATATAATCAGATCTATATTAAATGATTTCTTGACTCTTCACAGCTTTTTTTTGCACATGCCACTTTTTATATTTTTATTTTTTATATTTAGTTTTGAACAAGCAACTGGGACAGCAGTGCTAATATTTAGCATAAATGCACTGGGACTCGTTTCAGACAGTCAATGACATTGGTCATTGACTGTAGTTATTGGTCATGGTAATAATTGTTACTTGATTTTATTGTCTTATTTTTATTGTTTATTTCAAACCTGACAAAGTATTTTGTGAAATGTTTTGAGCTTTATCTGTCTTTCTCCAAATGAATGACATTTTGAAGTGTAGCTTAAGTGTCCACATAGTTTCTGGAGCCACTGTCAGCCTTATTCTTTATTAGTTTATGGGAAGCAGATATAACACAATGCTTGAATGTTTATGGTGACAGACGCTATAGGTCACACAGGGCCCTTGAGTTACTATTTTGTATGTGTTTTGTCCCTCAGGAAATCCGAAGGGAGTGATGCTGACCCATGGGAACGTTGTGGCTGACTTTGCTGGATTTCTAAAAGTGACAGACGTGAGTGATCCTGCATTTTTTGTCATGTGTGGTACTTCAGTGAGATTAACCCTCTTAAAGTTGGAGAGATGAGAGATGTTGTGTTTACAGACACTTATGTGACTAACCACTGTCCTTCTGTGTGCCTATTTCTGCTGTGCGGTGCTGCAGAAAGTCATCTTTCCAAATCAAGATGATGTTCTCATTTCCTTCCTGCCTCTTGCACACATGTTTGAAAGGTTGATTGAGGTGAGACCTAAGTAAGAAATGTGTCTGCATTACTTCACTGTCATCCTCTGAAATGAAATTATATTAGCAGTATGTCAAAGCCTCAAGTATCTGCCAGTAATGACAAAAACTCTCCCACACGAAAACAGAAAGCCGTTTTCTGTTTTTGTTTATGCAGAGCTGCTGTGTGTCAAATTACAGTTTGGCTCTGTATCAACTCAACAAACAAGGGCATGAAACCACACCTACACAGTCACACAGAAGCATACAGAGATTACTTCCTCCTTCCCAGCCTAGATGTGTCCTAACATGACCCAGTGGTCTATTAAAGAAGCCACAGACTGTTGTTTTTAGTTAGGAAAACATTTGTTTTCATAAAATAACAGCTAAAATATGCTGAGTTTAAATTAAAAATGCAATATCAATCAAAGTTATAATTCAATAATCTTTCAAATTTATTTAAGGAAATTTAAATTCTTTAAGGAAATGTAAACTTTTACTAATTTATTTGTTTTGATTATGATTGTATCATATTTTAAGCAGAAAATCACACAAAGTGGTAAGAGGGCCTCTTTCCTGGGGCAAGGAGGGAAAATATACCCTTACCCTGGCTATCATCTGATTTGCACATTTACACAAAAGCCGTAATATACACAAGATATATATATATATATATATATATATATATATATATAATACACAAGAAATAGTTTTAATTATAATTTAAATAATAATTTTAAAAATAACATAAAACTTTTTTTGATGCATCTAGGGTTAAACTAAAATTAAAACTGGCCTGGGTGTGTCTGCACCCCACCTAACCCCCTCACCTTTGTCATATTTTTGGGGGTAACAGTATTACATTACTCATTTCAACACTTTTCTAATTAATACTACTGTGTGTACGATGTGTGTATTTGCTGCTCTTCAGTCCGTGGTCATCTGTCATGGCGGAAGAATTGGATTTTTCCAGGGTGACATCCGCCTTCTGCCCGATGACATGAAGACTCTCAGGCCCACCATATTCCCTGTGGTGCCCCGTCTCCTAAACCGCATGTATGACAAGGTGAGACAGACAGGTTAACCTAACCATGTGATTAAAGTTGTCAGTTACTCTAATAACTATAAGGAAACGCTACTTCAAAATCAAAGATCATGTACTAGTTTTACCTATTTTTTGGTAAAATGTAAAAGTATAATTTTTCTTTAGTTTTAATTAACTAACCGTTTTAGGAAAAGCAGTAAAGCATTTAAGGTTGTGCTATACTGCAAATATAGTCCCTCCATTGTGTACTCTGCTCACAGTATAGCTGGACATGTTACTGTGTACTAAAATAACGACACGTCTTTATTGCTGTACAGATCTTTAGTCAGGCCAACAACTCTGTGAAGCGCTGGCTGCTGAACTTTGCCGCCAAGAGGAAAGGAGCGGAGGTAAGCCGTGGTGTCATCCGCAGTGACAGCGTTTGGGACAAGATCTTCTTTCATAAAATCCAGGTGTGTGATTTGAAGCCTGTGAGACATAAAGCCATGTGTATGAAATGAAATATGTTTGATGTTTAAATACGGTCACCTTTCAGGCCAGTCTGGGTGGCAGGTTACGTATGATTATTACGGGGGCGGCCCCTGCCTCTCCTGCAGTCCTTGGCTTCCTCAGAGCAGCTCTGGGGTGTCAGGTCAGATCCGCACACCACATCTGCCTGTGCTTGTCAAAATAACCCCTCCTTCTTCTCTGATGGTTTTTTTCTAACATCATTGTTCTGTAGGTCTATGAGGCCTATGGCCAGACAGAATGCACAGCTGGCTGTACCTTCACCACCCCTGGAGACTGGACATCTGGTGAGACCTCAACACAATCTAATCTCCATATAAAACTGCTCTGTCTTATAAAAGCATCACAAAAAAGTCATTAAATTCCCATGGCTTTCTAATCAGTCTATCAATGACTCACTGTATTTAGTGTGTAATTCATTAACTGTTTAAAGGTTTTCGTGACCTAAATTCTATTACACAATGAACGCTTTATACAAACACGTGGTTTAATTATTAGAAAAAAAATCTTTTGTCATTTCCTCTTGTGTGTTGAAGGGAAACCTCCTCACAACTTGTACATGATTAATACTTCAACACAGTTCCTATAATTCATCTAATTTCACTTCAGTCAAGGGTTACAAATTGAACAGAAAGGTTTGAGAGACATTATAACTTTTAAATAATGCTCAACACAATTTTTATTAACTGTTATTTTATTAAATAAATGAAGTGTCAGTCTTCTGATGGATATGGGGGTGTCAAGCAGAGTTTGTTCCTACCTACTGTAATCCTGAGGACTTTAATTGGTTTGTTCAGATCAATTAGTGTTGGAGCTAAACTCTGCAGGAGTTGACTTCAGATTCAGGGTTTGACACTCAGTGCTGTGGCGCGTGGAATTTTGTGAATTTATGAGTCAACTACTCCCTCTTGCGGCTGATATGCACTAAACACTGAATTTCGTTTTACGCGCTGTGGTACACTTAATAAGGCATGTAAATAAATGTTTCTGATTATGTATAAATATTTGTTACACACTGGCATCTGCAGGGCTGAGGTTCTTTTCAGACTTTTACTGTAATGTGCCTAAAGTCATACAGGTTTGGAACAACTTGAATACATTACAATTTTAATTTTGGGGCAAACTGCAAAGCATAAATAATTCTTTAAAAAATGTTTCATGGTTTGACAAATAAACATTTTGTTAATGCTCAATCCTGCAACACTGCAATTTAAGGGCATTTGATTCTTTTTTGGTAGAACATCTGTAGTGAGTGTGCTGTTTCTATGGAGATGTGAGAAGGCTTTTTAGACTAATGCACACTCAATTTCAGTGAAAAGCTGGAATATTATTTCTCAATACTGCAGTAACCAGTGATAATATTCTAGATCTGATCTAATCATGACAGCAAGCATTGTTTTATCAGAGTATGTTTAACAAGGCCAAGCCTTTAGAACAACGGTCTGTAGACAGAAACAAAGCATTGTTAAATATGGGTTCACTTGCAATAAGAACTAGATTTTTTACAGTTTCTGAAGAAAACTTTTGAAAGAAAGAAATCCTGCTTGCTGTGACAAAACTCGGGCCAAAATATTTCAATGATGTTAACATGTTTTAACATGATGCTAGCATGATGCTATTATAAATTATCATTATGACAACATGCTTAAGATAGCATGACACTAACATGACTTGCTATGATGCTAGCATGATTTAGCATGATGCTACCATGATTTAGCACAAATCAGGATGCTAGTATAACATGATAGATATTTATCTATCATCTATCATTTAGTATTTAGCATGATAGGTATATTAAAATATGGCTTATTCATGATGTTATGCAGTTGCTATGGTGTGGCCAGGAAGTTGCCAGAGCAATGCCTAAAACTCACTGACAGTCCAAGTCAAATAAGCCCACCCACGTTTCTACAATGTTCTAATGTTAAGATATGGCTTATTCATTTCATTACATGGTTGCTAGTGAACTGCAAATAGTTGGTAGGTTGTAGCTTGACAGTTAACAAGTTATTAACAAATGTATGTCTCGATCCAAAGAGCCAACTACCATCTTTCTATAATGTTCTGGTGCTGAGACACTGCTATTTTATGTTGGTTGCTGGGGTGCTCTAAATGGTTGCTAGGGCATGACAGGACAGTTTCTATGGTGATGATGAAAGACTACTTGCCATTCTGAGTTAAAAGAGGCCATATAGTGTTAAATCTATGAAATGTTTGCGAGATGAGTTACATGCTAAATTTTTGCCAGAAAAGAAGTTTGCAAGAGAGTAATAGTGATGCTTTGCTTCACAAGTACAACTAATAATAATTTAGGAACATTTTTGGTATACTTTTTTGGGTTGTCCTGTGATTTCTATTGTAAAATCTGTTTCCAACAGATTGACCAACATGCAAATATATTATAAAAATAATAAATATGACATTTAAATTTGACCCAAAGGCCTATGTTTTACATTATGTTGGCAATTAATCTTGGCAATTGTATTACTATTTTGATTGTGTCTTATTGTTTTCTTCTTCTGTAGGTCATGTAGGAGCACCTCTGCCATGCAACCTTATTAAACTGGTGGATGTGGCTGAAAAGAATTATTTTGCTGCTAAAGGAGAGGGAGAGGTTTGTAAAATAACATTGTGAATACATCAAACATCTATTACAAGCAGTCTGACATACAGTTTTCTTTCTATATCAGATTTGTGTGAAGGGTCCAAATGTGTTTAAGGGTTATCTGAAAGACCCTGTGCGGACCGCCGAAACCCTGGATGCAGGCGGGTGGCTTCACACTGGAGACATTGGAAAATGGCTACCAGTACGTCAGACTTATTATGCTTTAGAGTTTTGTAAAATCACATGTCTTTCATATAGACAGTAAGAAAGCTGGAACTTGATCCTGGTTCAAGAATGTTGAAAACTAGACATTTGGGGTTTGGTCCAGAAATATAGAAAGACGAGGACATAGAGGTTAAATAACAAACAAAAAAATAATGTTCAGTAGAGTTTCCTAACAAAGTTGACCTTAAATTTCCAAATGGTCAATAATACCTGAAGGAAAAGATAAGTTTAAATACATCAGAACCTAACAGCAGCAGTTCCCTTTCAGTCAGTCATGTTCTGTCTCGCTTGAGAGCCCTATCACCTTTGAATAAAAAAAACACGCAAATGAACATTGGCCTGAGAAGAAAGAGCCAATGAGCATTGGGAAGCGGGTGTTAAAACCAGACGCAGCTTGCTTTCATTCAGATTTTGCTTTTGCTTCGGAGCCGAGTGTTCGTGATTCACGTTTATTCGACTACTGCCTTTGGAGCTCTCCAGCGTCCGCTGCGGGTGACGGCGCAATCAGTGGTTCTCACCCACTTCTGGTGGCGGTGTTCCTGGTTTTAAAAAAGCTTATTTCCTATAAAGAGCAAATTTCAACTTTAATGAGCTCTTACGGATGACGTGCGTCTTTTTAAAGACGCTTTTCCATCTGTTTGTTGCTGGATGTGTTCACTTCCTGAACTTGTCTGTTGACCATGCTCACTGCATCACATGCCTGGGCAAAAAGCATGCAGTTGTGGTGTTTATGGTTGGTTTGTGCTCTCATTACGAGTGCATGACCATCTCAAAGCTGCAGTCACAGCTCTCTCTTCCTGTGAGAGGTTGAGCTCCCTCTGCACATACCCATTCTGTTGCACAGGCTATGTGCTTGAAGGCAGCAGAGCTGGTTAGCGCTTTGGGAGACCTTGAGATCACTGTGGAGACTCCCCGCTGGGTCATTCCCTGCGGACCTCTTAGTCCTATGCAGCTTTGGGACCAGAGCTGTCGGGTGGTGGAGGTGCTCCCCCCGCAGGACCCGTTATCTCCTTTGGCGGTCCAGATGAGGACTGGATGTTGATCACTGCATCGGAGAGTGGGCTGCTCTTCTCTGAGGATGAGGAAGAACTTCTCCCTTCGGGCTGGGTCGTTCCTCTGGACTCTGACTCATAGTTGACAGCCATGCTTACCCGGGCAGCTGTGGCCACTGGACTGGAGTGGGGCTCCACCCAGGGGAATTAGTTCCTGGGGCCGCACGGGAACCCCCGTCATGCCCCAGTACTATTTTACAGGAAGTGCATGAGGAGCTCGGAGCTCCTCTCCACTCTCACTACCCTTGATGGGGGGGCCCTTAAGGGATATGTGGAGATTCCACCTGTGGAGTGTGCATTTGTGGTGCCACAGTGCCCGCAAAGTGCTGCCACGTGGAGGGGTCACCCGTGTCTCCCGTCCAAGCCTGTAAGCCTCTGGCAGCTTCCTGCCAAGCTTACAGTGCCTTTGGACAGACAGCCTCCACCCTGCTGACATGGCCATCCTGCAGGTTCATCAGGCCTAGGCACTCAAGCAGCACCACAAGGGTAGTTCTGAGCCAGGATTGATGCAGGAGCTGCGCACGATGACTGGTCTCCCCCTCCGGGTGATGACAGTCACGACGTGGGCCCTCGGCCGGTCGATGTCCACCTTGGTAGTCCAGGAACGCCATCTTTGGCTAAACCATGTGGAACACGGACAAGGTCCGCTTGATGCCCCCATCTCCCAAGGTGGCCTTTTTGGCGACTCTGTCAAGGGCTTTGCCCAGCAGTTCTCGACAGTCCCAAAACAGACAGAGGCCATCAGGCACATTGGACACTGCCCGACGGTGAGAGATGTGTTGCTTCCTCACTCCCTAGCTCGTCCTTTGCTGAAGGTGAGGCTGCGGTCACAGGACACGGTGCCTCCTCCCGCACCTCCCGCCTCCCAGTTGGGGCTAGTAGCTTAGCTCCTCTTCGGCTCAAGCCTGGCCCTGGCACCTTTTCGGGCATGTCTCTCGCCCCCCGGTGCTACTTACACGGAGTCTGGGGGCCTGGCTAGCACTCCCCAGCCCATCTGGCTCCTGAGAGCAATTGGCTATGCAATTTAATTTGAAAAAGCGCCCGCCCAGGTTCAGGGGCATCCTTTCTACCTCAGTAGTGGACAGCGATGCTTCGGTCCTGTGAGCGGAGATTGCAGTTCTCTTTTGGCGAAGGACGCAATAAAACCTGTCCCTCCAGCTGAGATGAAGTATGGGTTTTACAGCCCGTAATTCATCGTGCCAAAGAAAGGAGGTGGGCTGCAGCCAATCTTGGATCTTCATGTCTTGATTTGGTCCCTACACAAGCTACCTTTCAAGATGCTCACGCAGAAGCGCATTCTCTCACAGCGATTGACCTGCGTACTTCCACATCTCAATTCTGCCTCGACATAGGCCATTCCTTTGGTTTGCGTTTGAGGGTTCAAGGGCTGTTCCTGTCCCCCCCTGTCTTTACCAAAGTCGTGGAGGCTGCCCTTGCCCCATTACGGGAAGTGGGCGTTCGCATTCTCAACTATCACAATGACTGGCTCATTCTGGCCCACTCTCGAGAGCAGTTGTGCGAACACAGGGACCTGGTGCTCTGACACCTCAGCCACCTGGGGCTTCAGGTCAACTGGGAAAAGAGCAACCTCTCCCCAACACAGGGTGTCTCTTTTCTCGGTATGGAGTAGGCCAAGACAAGAAGTCCCACTAAAACGTTTTCTTTGGCTCCTGGGGCATATGACATCTAGGGCTGCGGTCACTCCGCTCTGCCTGATGCATATAAGACCACTGCAGCACTGGCTACTTGACCGAGTCCCGAGGTGGGCATGGCACCGCAGCACACACCGGGTGACTATCACAACGTCGGGCCGCCAAACCTTCAGCCCTTGGTCGGACCTTGCCTTTCTACGGGCCGGGGTGCCCTTAGAAGTGTCCAGGCATGTTGTTGTGACAACAGATGCCTCCAAGACAGGCTGGGGTGCCGTATGCCATGGGCAGGCATCTTCTGGCTTCTGAACAGGATCTCGGTGCTGTGGCACATCAATTGCCTTGAGTTTATGGCAGTGCTCTTTGCTCTGCCCCAGTTTCTTCCATTGCTGCAGGGCAGGCACGTGTTAGTTTGTACGGACAACACAGTGACTGTGGTGTATATCAACCGCCATGTCGGGTTACGCTCACGTCGCATGTCTCAACTCACGCCACCTACATTCTGGGCGAGCTCAACCGTGCGGCCCATGGGCTCTCATGGCAGCTGTTGGGCACAGGAGAGTGACGAGATTCGGGGAGGCACAGGTGGACCTGTTTGGTGGACCACTGCCCGCTGTTTTATTCCCTGTCTGAGGCACCCCTTGGGATAGATGCCCTGGCACGCAACTTGCCCCGGGCCTACGCAAATACGCATTTCCCCCCCGGGGAGTCAGAAAGGACAAAGAGCAGGTCTTGCAGGTCTTGCTGGTTGTGCCATTCTGGCCCACCCGGACCTGGTTTTTGGACCTGTTGCTCCTTGCAGCAACCCCTCCGTGGCAGATTCCCCTGAGGAAGGACCTATCTGACACCCACACCCCGATCTTTGGAACCTCCATGTGTGGTTTGTGGATGGTACGCGGAGGACCTGAGTGACCTGCCCCCAGGTGTGGCGGATACTATCACTCAGGCAAGGGCTCCTTCCACTAGGCAGGCTTACGCCTTGAAGTGGAGCCTCTTCACCGACTGGTGTTCTTCCCGTGAAGAAGAACCCCACACTTGCCCGATCAGCTCAGTGCTTTCCTTTCTGCAGGAAGGGTTGGAACGAAGGTTGTCCCCTTCCCCCTAAGGGTGTATGTGGCCGCTATATTGGCCCATCACCTAGCAGTAGAAGGTAAGTATTTAGGGAAGCATGAGCTGGTCATCAGGTTCCTAAGGGGCACCCAGAGATT
>JAZGTJ010001122.1:44633-64603 GCA_036877575.1 Botia almorhae | reverse complement strand
CTCTCCTCTCATCTCTCTCACCAGCTCTTCTTCTCCCAGGCCGGGCTGAAGGCTTTGGGGAGGGGGGGGGCACACACACACCGCCTGGTCTGTTTCATTATGCATGCGCTAAACCATCTGTACTTCTCGCAGGTCCTCCGTCCCAACCCGCTGCTTTCTCACCAAGTGCTTTGCTGTAATCCAATTGTGTGTTAAAACCCTGCTTTCAAAAGACCTTTTACACTGGGGGCTCAGGAACACGAAGGCCCATAAAAGGAGGCAGAAACTTAATTTAGAAATACAAACGGCCCTTTCTGGACCATCAATGGAAGGTGAAGCTCCAGGGATTGGAGCATTGTTTCCACAAGTATCGTCCCCCAGATTTTTTCTTTTTACCTTCTCTGTTTTGGTCGACCGACATTATGAGATGGTGGGCGCTGGAAAGCCAAGAGGTTTATTCCGGAATTCCTGCGCAGTCACACTTGAGACCGGACTATCCGAGGAACTCTGGGGGGGGGAAGCGCTTCGGACTGAACAATCGCTACGGCAACGAAAAAATGTTTTCTGGAGCGCGGCCGCATATTTTGGCTGTGATGCACGTTATATAAAAAGGACCCTGAAGAAAAAAATATGAAATAATTTCTGGGAACTGCAGTGAGTCATGAAGCAGATGGGGATGAAATGTTGATGAAACCTGAAATTGAGCTACAAAAACAAGAGGGAAGACAAAAACTAGAACGAAAAGAAAAATATTCGAGAACAGTGAGGTCACGGCCGATTTAAATTCTGTAAGGTATAATTTAGAGCATTTTTAAGCATACATTTTATAACCAGAACAGGTTTTACAATGTATTAAAGATGCACCTTCTGCACTGATTAAGCATTAAGACCAAATACCAATCCAGATCAAACTATCAGGACCTGTTTACACTTGATTCATTTTTGCATTTTAAAAAAGCTAGATGAAGCACAACAGAGCACAGCAAAAAAAGGGCCTTGTAATACAAGTTAATATTAAAACCGATTAAAGAAAATGTTTTATCAAAAGTCTATAGCCTAATTCTATAATGTGGGTGGGGCGGGGTGTATAGCTATAGGGATTATAAACCCCCTGTTCTGGTCTTCAACCAGCCTCAACGTGCCTCACTGCATTGTTTGTTACCATACACACACTTCAACACCGTCTCATAACCGTGACTGTTTCTCATTTTTCTGAAGAGGGCAGTGGAGAGAACCATGTTTCCGTCAGGCAGTGTTTGAGTAACCCCGACCTCTCCCCCTTTGCTTTTACGTCACACTGTATTTAATAATCAGCAGTGTTTAGACAGGACCCTTCTGTTTCTCCTCCATACATCAGAGTACTGCCTGGACCTGCGCTGTTTTCCCTCTCTCGCCGAGCGTCGCTTGTTTACACTGCTGTTTTCGGAGGATCGAGAAGCGAGACGGGAGGGATAGTGTTACGGTCTGTGTTTACTGATCCCTGTCTGGATTTTGAATAGTAATACTGCCGTGTTTTTTTCCCCCGTTTTATTTTATCGCTCCTATCTGTCTTTGCGCTCGAGAAACACAGAAGGAACTTATAAGGAACACACGCGTGAAGGCCTGGAGTTCTCAGACGCGCCGCGGACAGAAAGGGGTGTGTAAAAATGAGCGCGATACGCTTTGTGGTCGCCCCGGCGATGACATTATGGGATCATTGTGGTACGGCAAACCAAGTACCACAATCTGGCGCAAAGCAATAAAACAACTACATGAGTTTCAATGATTCGTTTGTCGGTGTGACTCCAGCTATTCCCCTCTGCACATATAAAGCAGGACTAGACTACAACAGCAATGCTATTTTCAGGTGTCTGTGCCATAGTACAGAAAAGATACACAAGTCAGATAAAGAAAGACAGGCATGTCAATAGAAAATCTGCACTGATAATAAGCCATCCGTCTGTCTACACAGACAGCTGCCTCTTAAGTGTCTAATTTGAGATGCCCTTCATACTCACACCACTAAAATGATGTTCTTCAAGTGCAGGGGGACTAACAACCTGATATTCTAATACGAATAAATACGAATAGCACACACACACACAATTAATAAAATCATAAGCGTCATAATCGTAAAAGCTATATTATAGTTTTGTCCAAATACGTTTTCATTTTTCTTGGCTTGTCGGCCATCTTGGATTACACTTCTCACCGAGCTTGTCACAATGCGAAAGTTACCGAGTACCAGATTTGACGGTTTAAAACATTTATGCCAGTGGCACAAATGCTAGACGAACAGCAGGGCCATGACACGGTCTTATGCCGTTTGGATGTGCTCTGATGTTCAGGGTGAGGGTGATTATCATACCCACTGAGGATACAACAGATGTAAAAAATACAATCTGATATCGCGTCCAACGATGACCTGGCAACTGAGAAATATCAATTGTACGTGATGAAACCGGACACTGGACACTGTTCAGCTTCGTCTTTCTGTCTCTCAGGTCAGTAAAGACAATGAGTAAAAGAGAAAAGAGATAAAGTGAGCTACTGAGAACCTGTTCTTCAATGCCTGCAGTATCTCTATGGGAAAAGACCAATTCCCCGGCCTGCAGGCGAAGCCTCTTTCTCTCTTATTCGTCTTGACTGTTACTCAGTTAGTCCTCTCGACTCCCAAGATATGAACTGCAGTTTCTAGGAAAAGACAGGAAAGGCAAGCGGAGGTGGAGGAGGAGGAAAAGTTCTTGGCCTTTTCCCAGGATTGGGAGAGACAGAATCAGAATCCCAGAATTCCCCTGGGACATGGTGAAATACACAGCCCTGGGGCCACTTTCAATTTACTCTCTCCAGTTCTCTTTCACTGTCTCTTGCCCTTTTTCTCTCACTGACCCTCCAATGTCCCTCTCTCTCTCTCTCTCTCTCTCTCTCTAAATAGCTGGGCTGTGAGAAGTTGAAGCTGTCAGGGATGTAATGTGTACTGTGACCTCCTGTAGCCATGATGTGGAGAAATGGAAGGACAGAGTGGGTCAAGTGTCTACACAAGCATGGATTCCTCAAAGGGAGTATATATATTATACATATATATATATATATATATAACGCTAAATATATACATATATTCAACACAAAATTATGTTAAGACTCTATGAGAAATTTCAAACACCAGAATAAAGTGATTGGGCAAAGACACGAGCGGACAGAAATTGAACGGCACGGCCAAAAGTAGCGCGAGCTTTCCCAAGAGTTTACCGCTCCTGACTAATCATTCGTCCAAAGTAGAAATTGAAAAAGCAGATCGCTTCGATGCCTACTTCCACACGCTGCAGACACATCCTGTCTTTGTCTCGAGCGTGTCTCTCTCTTTCCTTCAGCGGAACATACGCAGCAGCGCAGGTAGAAATGTTTGTCCTTGCTCTGACAGCGGGGATGTCTTAAAAAATATAGTATGGAAAAAAATATCAAATAGAAGCCGGCTCTCCATGTGGCCCCTGAGGTCCAGGAGAAGAACACAATAGGTACTGTTGGCATTGTCATCTCCGCCTCTGAGCCCGTGCGTGTTGTAAGGAGAGAGGAATGCCGGTGTATGACCTCTGTCATGCCTGATTTCCTGCCATAGCGGAGTTGTGTCTGAGGATGCTGTACTGAATCTGAACAGAAACGAAGTGTTGTCAGTTTGATTGTCATTTGGCAGAGATCTAATCTCGGTGAGTACCGTGAGATCTTTCTTTGAGTCTCGGGCAGCGGTAGAGTGAATGGAAGCAGGTCTAAGTAGGTGCGTGCCTTGATTCATCGCTCTCCAAGAGTCCAGCTGACAGTCTCCAGCTGCAGATGGAAAGGAGACGTGCGATGTGCGTGGTGGGTGTTCATGGGCTGTCAGAATCGTGGACACACCTGTCTCCACAACAACCTCCTCCTGTAGCCAGGTAGTCTGTCTGCAACTGACACGGAGGTGTCATTGCTTGCTGTAGTCATCATGCTGACAGTGGGGTGAAAGGGGAGAAGGTGTCTGGATGTTTTTTCCAAGACTCCTGCAGTGCCCCACGCTTTCGGCTGTGCAATTTCACCTCTATTATTCCACTTCTAAAGTCTCAAAAGAGACTAAAAGTGAACGGTTTAATTTGAGGAGGAGAATGAGAATGAGGCCGTGAAGAGATAGAACTTAGGCATAAAACATGACACAACAAAGAATTGCAAGTGGACAAAAAATTAAATACGAGCGATAAATATTAGAGATGACCTTAGAATCGAACAAACAATCGCACTGAATTTCTATCTATTACAGCCTTGTGTTTTCATCTGCAAATTAAACATGGCATCTACTAAGGTCCATTAGTGGTCTCAATACAGATTATTTGTATTTCTTAGGACACAAATGGTCAACTTTACACGTAAACGTAACAGTAACGCTCCGGTGCGTTTACGTAAACAAATTCGCGGTGCATAAATAAATGGCGGGTAACATTTGCGCCTTTCGTGGCACGGAGTGTGTGCTTGGCTAGCCACAGATACCAAACCATAACCCTGTGGGCAGGGAGGCCGTCTCTCGAACCCCCCTCTTTCTTCTCCCTCAGAATGAGTGAAAATAGAAAGTCTACAGGATCTTGGCAGTAGAACGTTTGAAGAAAAAAAAAAAAAAAGATGGGGTGATTCAATTTGGCAGCCAACTTTTTCACTCCCTCTCGTTGTCTAACTCGCTCCCATTTCTCTGTCTCTCTCTATTTGCTCTCTCTCTTCCTTGGAGAGCGGCTGGCCGTAGCCCGTGTTTGGAACGGGCTGGAAGACACTTGCCAACCCTGAAGCGCACACACCGCAAGAGATGCACCGCTCAGCCTGCAACTTCCTCCGCGTCGCATTTTTCTTGAGCCGTCTCTCGCTGGGGAAAACCCCCCTGAAGCCCGGGAACTGGAAACGGTGGCCACCCACCACTACGCTTTAAAAAAGTCACAATGTTCACCAAAAATTTAGCTAATCAGCAGCCTCGTGATGCAGGAACTAATACATCAATTAAAAAAAAATCTAAATAAAATCAAACGGATTTATGAGCTAAACGGTTACAAGTGGTAGCTAAAAATCAAAGGTTAAAATAAAATTAAAATATAATTAGCTAAAATTGCGTAACTGTATGTATGAAATATGCATCATACAATATTTCTTGCTGCCCTGTAATGAGGACAAAAAATGCCCTACATAAAAACAAAGACAAATTATGCAATTTTCCAAGAAATACATTTCGTATTGATTTTACATTTTATATTGATTTGATTTAATTCATCCAATGAATGAAAATGATAAAAACTAATTTCGAAAAGTAACGGGTCGATGCATCGGGCGCTACGGTGTTCCCTGCGGCACTTTCTAAATTTCATGTAAATCACAAAGGCTCGTAATTCACGTCGAGCTTATACAGTAAACGTTACATAAACAATTCCCTCACAGCCCACAAATGAGGCACTGTGTTCGAAGTACTGACACAAGCTCCCTACTGTCAAGAGTACGAAGTGCCGTCGTTTTTATTTATGCGGTGCGATTGCGGCGTGAATTAGAATTCAAAAGCGATCACTTCGAGAGGCTGGGGAAGTAAAAGCCTTTGGACAAATGCTCAGTTGTGAACAGCGACTCGGTCCAAGTTCCTGGCGTACACCCGAGAGCATTAGAAGCATTGAGAGAGATGCCAGCCAAAGCTCTAGCTTGTCATTTCAACCCTCACGGGCCCTTTAGCTAGCAGTAAAATCGCTAGGAGAACAGAGAGGGTGTGAAACATGTTTGCGTTCGAGCGTGTTGTCGTCTGCAAACAAAACGCGGTAAAACGTGGCAGCGTGCTGTCTCAGCCGTGATTTTTTGGGGGGCTAAAGGACAAGAAACGGTTGTAGCATCCAACTCGTGTCAAGATAGACGGGCGAACGACACCTGGCGATTTCACGTAGGACGTTGAATTTCATTTTCACCCCACCCGTGGAAATATAGTGCTATCAGGCTTCACTCCCACACTATTGCTCCTCCCTCCACCTCCATTTTGTGTCAGCCTGCCACCATTTTAAGACGGCCGCTTCTCGACAGGAACACAAAACAAAACAATCGGGCCTGTCAGGTGAGAAACGTGGTACGCAATTCGTTGTTTAGCACAATTCTATTTTAGAGTATTTAAACACAACAGCGCTGATAATTAAAAATACAATCGCCGCCGCTAACAAAAATCATCGGTTCGGAAAACAGCGCACCTTCGTGCCAAAAACCTATTTAAAAGCAACTCGTTCTCGCTTATCGTGCGCGTCCTTTTTTTCCTCCACCACGCGAGCTTATCCCGACCATAGCTGCTAAATCGTCCTGCCAGGCACAGCAATGCTGAGAGAATCATGTTAGCTGCTCCTATTGTTGGATGACACAGGAGACACTGTTGCCAAGAAGTTTACTGCCAAGTTCAACAACAACCCGATTTGAAAAAAGGAGGGAAAAAGGCACAAAAAAGCCCCACGCACACAGCCGCGTATCGCTGTTACTTTTGAGGGGTTCATTAATAACGCAAACATGCAGATGTTAACATTTATCTCTAATATACCCTCACTCTTTTTAATACTTTACACCCTGGCAGCCATCTTAAAAGCTCTGGCAACCATTTTAAAAGTGCCCTCTTCTTATTTGAGCGGCTGCCATCCCTCCATGCCACCCTTACCCTAACAATGGGCTGCTTAGGATTTAACATCCACGCTGGCCAAATCCACAAATTGCCATTTTAATGTCGAACACAATGTGACAGGAAAAAAAATTAGGATATATTAAAAAAAACCAAAGGATACAAAACGAGAGACAATGAAAGTCATGCAGTGCATGGCTTTACAGCGATGGTGAATCTGGTTTAACACGAGGTGTAATTTTCATATTGCACTACAATAAACACGATCATTTTTTTACACACAAGAAAACTCTGCTCTTAAAAGGTTAACTAGTTTTTGGAAAACATAAATTCCAACATTTTTATAACATTTTAAAAAGAAATAATTGTTGTTAATTAACCAAAAAAAGAGAGACAATAGAATGAAAAATCTAATAATAAAAATAATACAAAAGTAAAAATATGGAGTTGTCAAAAAATGAAGAACTTAGTAACAACAAAACATCGTTAAAGCTTTATTTTATTATCTAAGCTTTGTTGTTCGCTATGTCTCTGCTGTTTTGTGATACACTGTTACAAAGCAGCTTTACAAAAAATACAATGTACAATTGTGAGAAGCACAATTTTTATTTCAATAAAAATGAAACAAATTGTTGGCGAAACGTGTATTTTTCAAACCGTGCAGACGGCAGGATGAAAAGTGATCTGCATACACGAGAAATTTTTGCGCGGTTCACATTACAAGACATCGCTGGATAGTAAATGTTTGCCTGACTGGACTCCTTAGAAGCCAGAACACAGAACTCACGAATCCAGCTATATAAAGTGTCACATTACGGCCCGTGTTGTACAGCTGCGGAACAACCCGATATCTAGCACGGAGGTGCGCGCACGTGTGTGTGTTTGATGATGTTGTGTATGTGCCTGCGTGGACCTCTGCCCAGACCCGGAGACCGGAGCGCCGTTTGTAATGGCCGTTGTTTTGTTAAGATGTTTGAGAAATCGCTCACTCATGACAACATCCAAAAGCGACGGCGGATCAATTAACCGAAGCGTGATAAACAATACTGGAGAGCGCTGTGGAATAATGGATGTCGGAGGAAAGTGGATTAGGACGAGAGGAACGTTGACGAGGCCGGGATGCTGCGCCACTGAAGGACGCCATCAGCAACGGCATGACATAAGCGAGACCGAAATAGTTTGGAAATGCAATTGATGAATTGCTATATTGATCCGGTTCTGCCTCACTCACCATAATTATAGCGCTGTAATGGATTGTTTTTTTCCTTCTTTTATCTACTTCTGCTTTTCTTCTGAACGCGTTGGAAAACTAGGCACACTACACTTACTAAGCTTATGGTCACGGGGTGTGAATGCCACAGACACAAGCAACAAACCGAAGGAGTTAAAGATGTGCGGACCTGCACAAATCTGCCTGGACAATAAATTCATTTGACTTTTGACATAAAAACATTTTTCTGATGTGCATCTCTGTCACGTGACAAAAACGACGCAGCGTCCTTCAGGAATAACGCTGGGGCACATCTTCCCCCACGGCCTCTGATTCCAAAGCCTTTGAACGGCTCTACCCTCCGTGCATTCATGGCACTTTTGTGCCGTGACCCACTGCGGCACGCTGCCTTGCAGGCGGCTCTGATCTGATGAAGAATGCCAGCGTGGGGAGCCGATGTCAGTCGCTCATAGACACAAAGTGCCGACTCATAGCAGGAGAGTGGAGACTGAACTCTCTGCGTCGCAGTCATTGATAACTAGAAAATGTTACCAGAGAGAGGCTCCTCTGAGCCAGACAATGGCCTTCTTGTATTGTTGCAACCCCCTGGGTGGAGAGCGAGAGCAAGAGAGAGAGAGACTCCTGCAGAATCTCCCTCAGAGGGCTCTGTTACATACGGACTCAACCCTTTACAGTGGTATCAAGTACAGAGTGTTTTTGTCATTTTTATTTTGTTACACAAAACCATAACTTATAAAGTATTAACGTACACAAATATAACAAAAGTACTTAGTACAAAGTATTTCTTAGTATATATACCTAAGAAAAATGTTAGCTATTTTTACCATTTTTTTGTACAAAGCTAAGCTTTCGTTTTTCGAAAAACTGTTCTGAAAGCTACGTTTTTCGTTCACCTAATATTTAATTAAAAATTCTAAACTTTTTTTGAACCAAACACTAACCAAAGCATTTTCTCATTCATTACAGTACATTAAATCAATTAACAAAAATTGCTTGCATCGAAGCTAAACTTTTTAACTTCATATTTTGTATTTATAACTTTTTCGGACAAAATACCATTTAAAAGTGTTTTCCCAAAATTACTTTGAAATAAATAAAATAAGAACAACTGACCATTTTTTTTAACTTCTAAATCTGTTTGTAACAAATGGCGCTACAGGGATTAGAAACACACGGGCCGCTGTTAGGAAAGAGAGAGAGACTGACGGTGTAGTACGGTGGTGTGGAGAGATGGATAGGGCCGTTAGGGACCGCTGTCTCTCAGGTTACTCTGAGAGTTGCCCACGAGCCGGTCTGGACCTCTGCCCTGACCACACACACTTCCCAACGGCTTGGATCACGCCTTGCCCCTCTGCCCTGTAACATCACAGTCTTACATTTTACGATTACATGTAGACGGGGCACAAAAAAGATGCTTAACCCATTCATAAACGCATATTAAGGTGGAATAAAGCTATCCATTAGCCTTAGCATTAAAATGAATAGCGTAAAAAAAAAACAAGATACCGTTTTTTAACAAAAAAAGTGCGGTAAAATTACAGCAGAAACAGTAATTGGATTGTAAATGTCATGGTGTCTGAATGAACTTGCAGATGTACGAATGTGTGTGTATTGGCTGGCTATGCTTGTTGAGCTGTGGACAATGTCAGCCCAGCCCATCGACCATCGTATCGATCTCTGCTGGGGGAAATTGAGACTGAATTCGCAGTAGTGCAGCTAGGATTTCTGGGCAACGCTCGGCGCTCTTTCTTCTCCCTCCCTGAGTTTTTTTCCTCTTAGGAAGAAACTTCTGGGACTCCCTCTCTTTTAACAGGAAAAACAATTGTTCGGTTGCTGATCAGGATATCTGATTCACACAGGCTGTGAGAATGCTGACACCATCGAAGGAGCGATTCAGTGGCTGCATATGTGTGATGCATCCCACCCAACAGGCAACATTCTCAGAACGCTGGCTAACGTTCTCTATACGTTTTCTCAGTCAAAAACATTTTTACAGTAACGTGAATAAAATTTTATGTAACATTATAGATCATACCAAAAATTCATTATTCTTGCTAGTTGCTAGTGTACTGTTTTAAAAGCATTACAGAATTAAAATGTTTAAATACCGCCCATACAGCAAAGCAATAACGTTAATAAAAACATGAAAAATGATATTTTCTTCTAGGAGGGTTAAAAACGTCCAGTTTTTTGGTTATTTAATTAAAAAACATTAGGAAACGTTCTTACAACCTCAAATTCTTGGCTGGGAAAGCCATACACAACTACACTTTTGTCTCATTTGCAAATGTGTGTGTGTGTGTAAACCTGTGTGCTCATGTTTTAGGTTAAATCATGATGATTTATTTAAAAAATCGTTTTGAAACCTAATCTTAGTGAAAAAAAAATGACCACAGATTCCTGGTGGAGTCACATGGAATGTATTAAGCCATAATGGAGATGTTTGGGGCGTGTATTAGTAATTAGCATAATTACTAACTTCAGGCACTGAATAATCTGAATTCATCCACATTGAAATGAGGGTGAGAACAGGTTTGAGTGTGAACGCACCTGTTGTGAATCTATATAACGTGCAAGCCTACGCGGAGTAAAACAGGGGACCGAAATGATGAATAAATACATGCCTGTGTAAGCAGACCCCTGGAACCCGTGTGCATCTGCTTTTAGACCTGTCAAATATTCCGACCTGGATTCATGGCTAGATCTGACTTCAGCAGCCCGTCACCGGTATGGATTACACTCTACAAACCAAGTTGCACCACGGCAGAGGCAACATCTCAATGTCAGATCTGTTTCTTTACAATCTTCCTTTCTCTCTCTATCTGTCCCTCTCTTTCTCTCTCTCTCTCTCTCGCTCCTCCACTTCCCCAGCATATCCTCGGTTGGCCTCTGGACAGTGTCTCTGGAGGGAGGCGATGTATCGGGCTATTTATCACCCAGCAGTTCCCGCAGTAATCAATTAGTCTTTCAGTGGGCGTACCTGGCCCCTTCGGCCCGGCACTACCTGTTACAAACCCGCTTTCCTGGAAATTGCTGGACCTGAACTTCTCCCTCCGTCTGTCTGGTTTTCGTTCTCCTTACTTTGTTCCCTATCAATCTTTGGGCGTTGCGCGCGCACACTGCGGCTGTACAAGTAGACTGGCACACGGGGTGAAGTGGCTCTTTTGTCAGCAGACGGTTTGGTCAGTCATGTTATGTGACTTCTGCTCAACATCAGCTGGGCTGCTCGGTTTCATTAGTGGTGCTTTGTATTTTGGAAACCCTCACCACAAACTCTGCAGTTCAAGTCTTGCTTTGTTCGTGCTACAGTCATGAAGTATACATCCAATAATTTGTCTTGGTGAGGAGAGGTCCTCTATTACATTTCTAAGTAACTGGGCTTATGTATTTTTTGTCTGGAAGACGATGAAACGGGTTAAAAATCTAACGCAGTTATGCATTTGGCAGACGCTTTTATCCAAGCTACGTGCAGTGCATTTAAGCCACACATTATGCATTGAATTATATATTTTATTAGTGTGTGTGTGTGTGTGTGCGTGTGTCTGAGAATCGAACCCATGACCTTTGTGCTGCTAACACAATGCTCTACACGTTAAGCTACAAAAAAACAGAATATCAGATATTTGGGGGTGAGCTGTTGTGTCTAGTGTTCCTGTGACTCAATGGGTAGAGCATTGTGTTAGCAGCTCAAAGGACATTAGGTTTGAATTCTGGAGAACACACATATACACAAACAACTTGAACACACTGTAAGTGGCCTTGGATACAAGCGTCCGTCAAATGCTAACATGTTAACGAGAAGCGAGTCAAATTGAGGTGATTTTGGTCTGGACGTTCACAACTGGCTCTGTAAATCTCACCATAACTGTATTTTACTTTAAAGACTTTAATTAACACAAGGGTTTGGTTTTGGGACCAACTGCTCAGTCTAGTTGTGACCCTCAGATGTGTATATAATCAACTCTGAAATTAATTTTATTTCTGCCCTAATATTAATATGAACTAAAATACCTCCTAATCTCATTTCCTTTCCGTATCGATTCGACGTGTGTAATTTCAAAGCGCGTCGCCGTAATTGCAAACGAGCATTTCCATAAATCTGTCAGCGCTGACTAAATGTTTGGTGAATAAACGACACAGGAGCGCACTCATTGATATTCAAGCACAGACAAACAGAACAAAGGCAGAAGCGGGCAGCGGACCTAGTGTTTGCGGCCCTCGAGTGCCACTCGGAATCACTGGTTCCCAGGGTTGTCAGGGAGCCCGTGCCAAGGCTGCGGGCACAGAGGCGGGCGGTGGGGGAAGGGGGGCTCGAGGGGGGAGTGCGAGGTCATGTGGTGATTCGGGCACAAAGATGGTAGAGGGTTTTCGACCTCAAAAACAAACAAAACAGAAAGAAAACTCAGAATAACTAATTGAGTCAGGTGTTTGTAGATATATACAGCGCTGGTGTCGAGGCAATAAGTGAACGGTGACTGGAGGCTGCAAAAAAAACAAGATCCACCCCACCCCCAAATGTGCACCAAAACATAGCACCAAGTCGCACAAAGACGGGGTGTATGTGTGTGTTGGGGGGGGTGGGGATGGGTTCTGAAAGGGGGCACTGTTTACTGTCTGGTCTCCCCCAGCACTGCACAGCCTGTCTCACTTCAAACAAAGCTACTGGCAAGGGAGAGGCAACAGCCCCTGTTTCCAGGGCCACTGGAGTTTCAAAGCAGTGAAAGAGGGCAGCAGTCTGGAGGCTACGGGGCTCAGGCTGGCATACTTGGCTAGCGTTGTGGCCAGGTGGTCTGGGCACATTGGCAAGACACTGGCACACCGCCCTACGCAGATGGCACCCGTCGCCGCCTTTTTAGGTGTCGATCTCTCTCTCCATCTTCCTTTCTTTCTTCTAATACGCACGCACATGTAAAGTCAGACATATGCACTCCCTTAAGGTTCGAAGGACGAATCACGAATCAAACAAACTGGCAATTGTTTTAAAATAAACGAATCAGAAAGGTGCCAAGCTTATTTTATAACGGCAGTGATAAAGGAGCCTAAAAAGGAAAGGAGAAACCAGCTGTGCGAGGCCGGCTTTATGCATGTGAACATGCAATGCCAAGCTGGGGCACCATCACCATGGCATCCAAAACTCCCCAAGCGTACCCTCTGTTCCGATCCGCGAGCTCGCTCGTGGCGCAACAAAAGGAGGATGCGTGCATCGTATCGAACCGCTCAGATTCGATGACAGCATTTCTTAAGTACTGTAAAAATTCTCATCTACAAACGAAGAGTTCCGAAAAATGAGTATTGGAAAAAAAGAATTCCCCCTGCTGTTGTGTTCCAGGTTTATGGGGGCCCGAAATCAGGTTCTGTGGTTGTGTGAAACGCTCCCAGAACATATGGAGGAGGATTCGCCAAGCTCCGCTTCACAGCTGTCTGCGCCCGGAGAAGACATCCCCTCCCTCCCCCTGCTCCACCGACGTACACACACACTGAAGACCTCGGTAAACACACCAACACATGCATGGGGTACGCAGCAAATCATCGAAATCAAGAAAATATGACTTCTCATGATTGCAGTAAAACATTTCGGAGGACCTTTGGACTGCCTGATCAGGCGTCAGATTTACATCTAAGATGCCGTAACAGCACAATGGAAAACACAAAACAGACTTGGGACAGGACAGTACTGAGGTAATGGGAAATGGCAAGAAGATCTGGGTTCGGGAAATGACTCGTATATACTACATATATACATATAATTGTCCATATATACTGTTCAATTAATGTTAGATATATTAATGTACAGCTTGCCGATCAATTTCATAACGAGAGAATTTTGTAGGCAATTTAAATTAAAGGGACGGTTTCACTGAAAACCGTAAATTCTAACTTTATCACCCTCATGTGATTCCCGCTCTTTTTCATGCAACACTGCATAGTGACCACAATCATCAATGTGCGGAGTAAATACTGAACTTTTTGGGTGAACTATCACTTTAAATGTCTGTTAATGTAACTTGTGCTCTTGACTTGATTTGTATCCACTTCATACACCCTCAAAAATAAAAGACTCTTCACTGTTTTTTGCAGCACCTTCAGAAAAAAATTTAAGAGCACATATTTAGTTGTTTGGGTTTTTGGAGGCTTAAAAAAAGTAAATCTATACATATGAGGTATATGACAACACAACAAGAAAACAGAACCCCAAACAGAATTTTCACACAAAAGGTTCTTTATGGAACTTAAAAAATGGTTCCTCTATATGTCAAGTTCTAAAATCTTTTAGATTGCAATTCATATCTTTGTATTTAAGACTAGTGATCTAGGTCATTATTATCATGTTTATCAGAAATCAAGTTTATCCGAAATATTTCACATAAATAAAGACCTTTAATTTTCACAGAGTCCTGGCGAGTCCCCGCGGGCCTGAGCTACGTACAATATGCCATCATTACTGAATCATTATCTGGTTTTAGCACTGGCTGTGGAATTGTACGGCCCCCATTTTAATGCTGATTAGTCTTCTGAAATTTCCTCCTGCTCCTCTGGCCTGTGTCTCCAGCATACGCCACCGATAATTAGACCACAACTGTGAACCGTACGCGGCCACTTTCCCCGCGCCGTCGATAAACGTGGCAAACGGGGCAAAAAGTCCAGAAACGGGGAGGGAGGAGAGGCCCTTTAGGGATGTCAAGCGGCTGGCTGAAATGCTCACAGCGCGCCTCAGAACGACCCAGACGTCGCCCTCCACCCCCGGTGAGAGAGGGGCAGGTTAGTCCTTTCAAATGCAGCTCAGTGTTTGGTCATTATCCTTTTGTGACGAACACTTCTCCCTGTCTGAGTCTCACAGGCTTTCTATTGCTTACAGCAGGCTGGCTTGTAAATGGAGCTAATCTCACACACACTTTAACCGAGCCACCGCGGTACACGCGGTCCGTGTGTGTGTGTGTGTGTGTGTGTTGTGGAGTTTCACTGGAGGTCCACAAGACACGCATGTGGAGACACAGATGACGGCTCCATCTTCTGCAGGGTGGCAGGAACGAAAAGTGAAACGCCGTCAGAACAGCCAAACGTTTGCTCTTCCAGACACACATAAATACAAACTTCTCAATTCAGAGTTTAGAATAATATAACAGATTTTTCACGTGTTGCTGAACTATTCCTGTGACAAAACAAACAAGTATGCTAAAGTAATTTTTTTTAAAATGACACTAAAATGAATCATTATAACCAATAAATGGTTAATAAATGATAGTTTATAAATTAGAGTGTTTTGGCTGCATTTATTGTTTGTGTTTTTTGATACGTGTGATGTTATGACCCTTTTGTGAACTGCAAACTCTTCATTAAAGATAAATATCATTTTTAAAAGCCCGTTTAAAGAAAGTACAATTTGTCAAACACTGGCTGCTTATGGTTCTAACATGACTTATCTCACTCTCCAACAAACTTCACTCGATTTACTCGAAATGCTCCATAAACGATTCAAAAACAATGATTCGTTTACAATCTGAAAGCTGCTACTTTGAATGTCTAAACGTCCATTCCGGTGAAAGAACCTCAAACAAAGCTAATCTTTTGGCAGTTTGGAAAATGGTCAGGATAGCGCTCGATCCGAATTAAGACCAACGGATGTCTTTTTGATATCTGATGCATGTGTTTTTGACCCATCGTTCTCACATATTGCTGAACCACTCAAATGTTTTCCCTCTCCATCTTGAGTCTCTCCTCTGATCATTCTATCCACTAAAATCTGCTAAATTCCTTTCTGATCCACCACGGGCACTTCACACTCTCTCTCTCTCTCTCTGTCTCTCTCTCTCTCACACACACACACACACACACACACACACCTCTAAGGCTTCCATTCGGTATTGTTTCACACACACATCCAGATCATCAGCCTCCATTCTAAAGTTTTTCTGCAATAAACACACACACACACACACACACACACACAAATCATCACATTTCATAAAAAGTGGAACCACATCAAAAGAGATTTTAATCCTGTCTGGATTCGTAACTGTCCTCTTTACTATTAATAGCAAGCAGGGGGAAGAAACATTATGGATTGATTTATTTATTCTGTCATGTATTAAGACGCGTGTTACTGAGAGGTCTCTCTCCGAAAATTAAAAAACAAAATAAAAAGCCGTTATTTCTGATAACCTATTTTTGAGTGCGAAGAACGTTTTGCATTTGCACTCCAATTAACGGCGTGACTGAAAACAGTGTTAAAGCGGAGCACTAAGCTGGCCGTGCTGAAGTTGATCCTCTTTTGGCTTCTTTCGGCATGTCGTTTTTTAATCAAGTATATAAAAAACACACATAATTCCGTCTTTAGTTTATTACAGAACGCACTGGCTTCAGAGGTTAACTGAACGTGTTCGTCTTTTGACAGAAAATTCCGCATTAACATTCAAAATATTATTATTTAGTAAAAATTAATTTTATTTTTAGTTGTGTTTCGATTTTTATTGATCAAAACATTACAGGCAAAGCACAAAAAAGGAGGAGAAATGAGAACACTAAAGCTAGACTCAAACTCCAATCTTTTACGTAAGCACCACAGATAAAAAAAATCAGATCACATGCGCTGACTGCTATGTCACAGGTCCAACATATAAAAACACATTTGTCATCCAGAAAGACTTCTAAAATAATATAAATAAATAAAAACAATTACCATCTAAATTAAACGGATCTGCTTGTTCTCTGCATTTATTTATTTCTTCATTTATATCTAAACCTAACAAGATCTACTAGGGAGCTAAAAAAACCAAAACCCATAGTGTACTAGGGCTCTACCCAGGTAGCAGGGAACATTCTCAGTACACTGGCTAACGTCCTCTAAAAGTTTTCTCAAAGTTATTCAAAACGTTTTTGTTTTTCGGTAACTTTTTTAACAGCATATATCAAAATATATATCAAAAACAACGTAGTTTGTGTAACGTTTAAAACGTTACAGAATTTAAACAGTTTGAATAACGTTCTTGCATCCAAGCAGTAATGTGGATTAAAAAACTGGATGTTCTGATCGGTCCTACAACTTTCAAACTTTCACGTTTTTGTTACTTAATGGAAATGTGGAAATGTTAGCTGGGTAAGACTCCACAGGCTTTGACTGGTGAAGAACTCTCTCTCTCTCTCTCTCTCCCCTTACTGTTTTGTTTAAAAAAGCGGTTACGTTCCCCTTAAGCGTACAGTCCTCTCCCGACCGCAGGCCTCACAGAGCACAGCATTTTATAAACACACTGCGAGCACGTCTAATCCTCCAGAAACTTGCTCTCTCTCTCTCGCTCGTTCTCGTCTGCGGACTCTCTTGTTCTCCTCTCTGTAGGCCAGAGCTAAATGAATTAGAGTGGAGGGTTAGAGAATCTGTGGTTTGGCTTGCAAATGGAACAATCAGAGGAGAAAAACCAGGACAAAATCTGAAAGCTGAAATACCAAAGGTACAACGTTCTGGCTTCACCCGAAACCGTAGATAAATACACGCTATCATTGCGATTATACAGAAACGTGCTCCTCTTACTGCGAAATCAGGGGCCGGCGTAACCGACGAGCGTGTGCATGTGTTTCTCATTTACGTGAAGACTTTAATTCCTACCAGCAGTTTTACAGATCGCTCATTATTCAGCTATGTTCGAATAGGGAAAACGGCAATAGTAAAAGTGGACGGGAATAAAGAGGAATGCCTAGCAGGCTCCGAGCCGGCCACAAAACGTTCTCCTCGACACTCCTTAATCCCTCATGAATGAGAGCCATATTCATAAGACACACGGGAGGTCAAGCTGTGGTTGGTTTAGTAGGTTTAACTGATGCACAATGTGTGCGCGAACGGGGAGTGCAAAACTGAGCATGGAAGCCAATTATAAAGGAAAGGAAAATTGGAATGCTCAGATGGGCTGCTCAGGAGACCCAATTGAGTTCTCAG
The DNA here is from genome assembly GCA_036877575.1 of Botia almorhae. Taxonomy (NCBI): domain Eukaryota; kingdom Metazoa; phylum Chordata; class Actinopteri; order Cypriniformes; family Botiidae; genus Botia; species Botia almorhae. Next base: position 46,858 of record JAZGTJ010001122.1, on the reverse strand, counting down.
TTATGCTTCACTTCGTGTCACGATGTTTCATCCGTTATCTTGTGGAGTTTTAGGAGAAACATATGAGACAGACAAAGAGTCTAAAACTGATAACATAGTATGAATCTTTACTGGGGTTCATACTAAAATCTCTATCTTTGGAAATCTGAGCACAGTTTGAGACATTTTTGAGATCTTACTCTTAAGGTGACGGATTTGGGGGGTTTTTTTAGATAGAAAGGTCTTCATAACGTCTCTGTTTAATCTCACGACCATCTTTACTGCGGTTTGGGATGTGTGTGTGATTTAAACCTCGGACCAGTGCGTGTAGCTGGTCTAACGGTGAGAACGCGTGTGGTCAGTGATAAGGAGACTCAGGGCTGTCTGATGACTCTGATCATTATCGTGCTGAAGAGGCCCGAGGCTTCACTGCAGTCATTACCCTGTCTGCCACTTCACAAATAAATCAGCAAATATGCAGCACCTATATACATAATTGGGTCCAGCCCTCCCTCTCATTTGCACCCAATAATGGCTTTCCACAGTCATTACTCCAGCTCTACCTAAGCTCTACTTAAACTTTTTCCTTATTTTTTTTTTTTTAGGACGCAATGGGCAGAGTGGATAAAAAATCTCTATTTTTTTACTTGCGATGACGCCAACCATGTTCGGTGAACTACACGCATTTAGCGAAAGCTTTTCTCATTGAATCCCATCTAACGTTTTTGGTCATAAGAACATTTCCCTAATGTTTTTTATTAAGTAAAAAATGAACATTCAAAATATTATTTTGAATGTTCGAGGAATCTTCTTCTATACGTTGTATTGACGTTACAGCTTGGTTTTAAGAATGTTATTTACACATGTATTCATCTTTTTTTTGTTAAACGTTCCACTAACAACTTTTTTGACAACATTTTTGACAATGTATAACATTAGAAAGTTCTACTAATGTTACTGCGAAAGCGTTTAGATAACGTTAACAAATGTTCTGAGAATGTTCCCCGTTACCTGAGATCGTATCATGATGACAAACACTGGGGTGAAAAACGTGTAATAAAAGCCCCCCATTCGTTAGTCTTGGTTTTAGGTGGACGGCTACAGCGCATGCCAAAAACTCTGTGGTTTCACCAGCCACTGTTTCGCTATTAGCCATGGTTACGAACGGAACTGCGGAACGACGGTAACACAAGCCATCCGCACACATGGGCTGCATGTTCGTGTTTGGGCCGGCCGGGCCTGGCTTCTGTTTCCACAGTATTGGCCCCAGCAGCTCTGTCTTTGAATTCAAGAGTTTGGGCATGTTTAGACCACAGCTCGCTCGCTCACCCTTTCTCTCTCTCTCTCTCTCTCCTTCCTCGTTTCAATCCTGGGAACCACATTTTGCGTGGGAATACAGGCTGAGAATGGAACAGTCCAGATGTGAAACGAGAGGAAAGAAACGTGTGGGCAGAGCCCGCGGTGTGTCATGAGATGCTTTAGATGGAATCCGCGGACGTTTGTTCACATTACGAGCGCTAATTCTGAAAGGAAATCTGAATTCTGCACAGAGAGATTAAAACATAAGTGTGTTAAATGGAGCTGAGAGTACGACCCACTTACTGGTAGCTGAAAACATCAAATTAGCCTAATTATTCAATAAACAAACACACGAATGGGAGTTATGTGCTCACATTCAGAGCAAGGCTGGTCATAAGATACGTTTCCTGGGGATGTAAAAGTAAATACACGAAATATCAAACAAAAACGAAACTATTATGTCTTAACGTTACGTTTTGACCTTTCATTTCACACAAATGATGTTTTGTTTACTAGAACTCGAAATACTGTTGATTTCGGCTGCATCCAGCAAAAAACTACCCATCAATAACTTAAATATAAAATCTAGTCTAAGGTCATTAGCTACAATCATAAACTTACATCAGATCAGATCAGATAATGCAGTCAGATCAGCGAAGCGCTGAAACCGCTGTGCTATGGTTACCCGGGGTGATCGCTGTTGACAGGTGCTCATCACTGGCTTATCCATCAATCTCAGAATTTTATATTAATGAGTGGCTATAACGAGTGGCGTATTAATGAGTGGCGTATTAATGAGTGGCTTTATAATCCTCTTAAAGAAGCTCTATAGTTAAAGCACATGGGCTGTACGCAAGCCGTAAGCTCGGAGGTACAGCGAACAGATCAAAGCAGATGATCATCTGGTTTCTGCTATCAGGCCTGAGCAGGATTGTAAAGACGGATGG
>JAZGTJ010001122.1:0-36926 GCA_036877575.1 Botia almorhae | reverse complement strand
ATCAAGGACCATGGGCTGTCCTGGTTCGATCAGGACCGGTCCTTAGAGGAACTGAATGCAACTACAATGACACAGTTAATGATATAAAGTCTACCTCAGGTCCAGAGCTTTTTTTGTGCTCCAGATCTGCAGCACAGAGAAGCCTTTGTCTCTCGTAAGCCTTAAAAGTTGACATACGTTTTATGAGCGTATGCGTGACGGCTATATCGAACCAACACACCTCACCCCGGGTTTAGTCACAGCTACATTAGTTGGAATCTGTGCATTTAATCCACTGCTTTTCTACTGTTTATTCTGCTGCTCTTAAATCGTTCAGACAGCGAGTGTGACAGAGTTTTAAGCTGCTCTGTGCTACTCAGGAGACGTTTAGAGCTCAATGTTAATCTCCACCTCCTCCATTCTATTTAAACACTTTATTCTTCCTCTCTCGTCTCTCTCCTCTTCAGAATTGCTTTAATGGCTTGTGCATGTATCCATGTGTGGGTCCTAAAAGCGAAACGACAACAACCAGTGTTCTTTACAATTCTGGCTCCCAATTTTACTAGACAGACCCTTCAGCCACCTGTTTTACATACCTCTATAAATACACACACACACACACACACACACACACACACACACATATATATATACACACACACACACAGTGTGGGTGAAAAAAGATAAATACAGATGTGTATTCATGTATGAATTCACACACATACATGTTTAGACAAAGTAAAAAAAAAACACTGTACGTAATTGTAATACTTATATACTATTTAAATAAATTATATACAAATATGGATCAATATATCAGTACAGAAATGTTTGGTACACAACTTCTGTATAGAAGGATTTGTGGAAATAACTCGAGAAAACAATACCACAAAAAATAACTGGAACGCATGACCCCCTCATGCTTCTGTAAGTGCATGTAATCTTACTGTATCAACAATAATGTGCATGGGCACCATGCATGACTGCTGCCTGTTTGTTATACTCCAGTTGAAGAAACCTCTCTTATGCACATATTTACACAGCTTAGAGAGAAGATCGCCCACAACTGAGTGGAGCAAGAGGATGCAACACCCACCACAAAATATCTGCATCCACATAGATAATAATGAAAGTCTACATGCTAACTGGCTAACTGACGCTTGATCTGATTATGACCGCGAGATAGCCACTCCAGAGCAACGTAACACGGTGCGCCGGGTGCGTAGCCTCAGCCGACCTCTGCTCGCGTTTAGAAATCAGATCAGATGGATCAGATTTGGACAGGCCCATTTCTGTTCGTGAGCAGGTCAGCCAAAGCTTGCGTTACTCAATCTGGATTTATGGACTAAATCGTGGCCAGTCTGGATTAAGGATTGTAGATGTTCCAACTGGCTTCACAGGTGCTAAACTCCTTGTGTTTCACATTGTAACCTCAAAATAAGCTTCACAAGGCATCTGCAGTGGGCAGATGTGCACTACCCTGCTAACAGGGAACGCTCTCAGAACGTTGGCTTACATTCTATAAAAGTTCTCTCAAAGTTATCCAAAACGTTTTTGCAGTAACATTAGCAGAATGTCCTATATCATGTATATGAAAATCGTTATTGTTAAGTTGTTAAAATAATAATATTGTAAAAAACTGGATATTTTGAACAGTCCTAGAACATTCAAAACAATATTTTAATGTTTGTACCATGTAATGAAACATTAGGGAAATGTTCTTAAAACCTAAATATGTTAGCTGGTATAGGCTCCTATGGCAGCTCTCTTTTCTAAAGGTATCGATTCGGCCTGGGCAGGCGCTTGATGCGGCTCTTCATGTCTCCTCTCGGCGAGAGCGAATACTTATGTTCACAAGATGTTATTGATTACGTTATCAGAGAAACATGGTGGCGAGGGACGTTTTTTGAACGTTGCCAAAGCGTAGCATTGGCTCGGCCCTCCCCCGCGCCGCATCTTATTGTCATGCACGCTGGAAGCCTTCTTCCTTAATATCTATCTTAAGAGTTGACAATGTTTTGGAGCAATTAAAGCAATCGATACATGCCTGAGAGGAGCCTCTTATCCACAGTAATAGCTCTCACTGAATAATAAATAACGTGCTGGCCGAAAGCTGGGAAAGGGGGACGACCTCGCATTAGCGATCGCAGGCTAAGGATGGACGCAGGGCTTCATCACAACTCGAGAACCTTTCAAATTCTCACTGCGCCACTTTCAAGATGCAGCTCCTTCAAGACGAACCGCGAGCAAATAAACCGAAACAAAAACTTGAGGTATTGAAAAGAAGATGCACCAAACGGCGCATAAAAGGATGCGACTTTCAGACGCCCAGAATAAACTCCAGGGGGTGTCTGGTGCAAGTCACTCCTTGATCTTCTCCTACCCAGCGCCCTGAATGGGACAATGTTCGGTACCCCATTAACAACTAGCAACCAGGGCCCAAAAATAAACCCATGCATTAATGGAGAAAAGCGAGTCCATAAAATGCACAGGAGCTCAGGTTTCAGAGGGAAGGTACAGCAGTCTTATGGCCAAGCAGTGCAAATGAGGTTAATGAGAGTCTACATGTAGGGGCTGCATTATCAGGAGGGATTCAGCCTTCACTAAACCGACGTAGAGAAGACCCAGAGCACAGAAGATCAGCCTACTGTCTGCATTATAGATATCTGGAATACCTGCGGTATCACACTGCCAGGTTCTAAAAGTTAGCAAGGAACAAAGGAAAGGAAAAAATACAAGTTACTTTACAAGTTAAAATAAAGCGTCTGTAATATATTTATTCCCATAAGAAAAACAAACAAAGAGTAAATAAACTATTATTTTGTTAAGGTTAAACTTATCTTAAATCTATCATCTATAACTATCTTTATCTATATATCTTTATCTATCCTGCCATTCATCTTTATACTGTGAATATTTTGGCACAACCCTAAGCAGAATGCCTGGAAAACTTGGTTCACAATGTCTTGCGCAATTGTTAGCATTGCACAATATTCACATTACACATTACAAAATAGCAGAATCATAGTTTTATTTAATCTTGCTTCATGTGAAAATATCACATATGTTACATGTTAAATAATTCTTTCCATTTGGATATATAGTCCCAGTAATATACAGTATATACAAATACAGTAATATAAAACCAAACAACAATTTTTAATAGCACGTGTACTGCACACCTCTATTATCGTGAATAAAGCAAAGCTATCGACCAATCAGCATACAGGATTTTTGAGACTTTCCTGTTGGACAGTTTGTTTGTTTTGAATGGCAAGAGACCTGAGAACAGCCAACAAAACCCTGTTGGTGCACACAGGAGAAGGTGTGGAGTTTAGGTCACGTCATGGTTGCTCCTGTAAACTAACTCCAACTGTCCTCTCTTTACCCCTCTCTCTCTCTCTCTCATCCTTTCTTTCAGTTTCTTAAGCTTCACTGCCAGCAGCAGGCATGGCTTGACTCCCAGCCTCCCTATCAAATACTCCACAACCAAACATGCAGGGCCAACCACAACTCCTCACTGCGGACGGTGACTCGCTCCAAGACTGGGTTTGTTGTTAATTTGTAAGCCAAAGTGGACTCCTGCGAGCGTCCCCCACCCCCAAACACCACCCTGCCCGCTCTGATCTCCCTCAGTGAATAATAATAGCCGCAGGCCAAGAGACCAGCTACACAGCTCACGATAAAGGCTAAACAGCTACACGGGCCTGTTGAGCTAAAGGCCAGGCGAGCTGGAAAGCGCTTGTGTTGACCTGCTACCAAATAAAACAGCAGCCCCAACTGCAGCTTTGTCATAAAACCCAGCTCCCCGGGCCCCGTCCTAAACAGAGTGCAGTGTCAGAGAGGACCACCTGTTCCTGTGACAAACGACCTCTCCGCCTCTCTCCGTCACTGCCACGGTGACCCAAATTGCTCCACAGCAGGGCACGTCTGACCCCTGTGACCTGGGGTGTGACCCTGACACCAAGAAACACTTTCACTGGGAGGCCCTGCACAATAACTGCTCGAACCTCGCACACAAACTCGCGTGTCATGCAAGCGCGCACATGTGTTTGTGCATAAGTGTCAGAGGCCTCATGAGATATTTCAGGGCCCACTGACTTTATAGCCCATGTAAATAAAGCAAGAACTGCAGGTGAGATTTACAGTTTGAATCTTGAAATAATCAGCGAGCTATGAACTAGAACAGGGGGGAGAGTAAAGGTCAGCAGGGGGAAAAAAACAGAGAAAGAAAACTACAGAGAAAGGTTTTGACCTGATAATACTGAAGAACATCCAACCACACAGTTGCTGTTCTCTGTACAACCTTTATCTAAGAGACTTCAGCTTCTATTTTAGCCACACCTGCAAAGAAACAACTAAAAAAGCTTTAACTTAATCATTTACAATCGTTTAACTAACAGAGAAAAAATTCTTAATTACTAGATTTAAAAAATCGGTTTCCAGTCAATCAAAAAGCGAAAACTGATGGTCCACGTGCCTGGATGAGAAAAGCAGAAGACAAAATTATCTACCACTGCGTTATATTCCTGACTACTATTTGTTACTTAAAAAACATAGGATCAGCCACAAACCATTAAAAATGTTGAGTTTGAATGTTTGAACGTCTCTGTTCTTTATAAATGTACGTTTAAAAGCTACAGTCAATTTTTACAAACATCATCTGAGACGAGAATTTATCTGTTGTTATGTTTTGGATTTCCTTGACTACCCCCCCACCAACACCCCCATCACATCAGAGTGGAGATCACAAGGCAAAAACCAAACTGAGATGTGGGCTAGGGGCAATATGTAGTGGGGGGGGGTCTTCACTAGGTTTGACTGTGAGGTACTTCCTGTGTGGCTGTCAGCCTGTGGCGTATCCTTTATCTTCCCTCAGCGCTGCCCTCACACTGACCCTTCCTTTCCACCAACCCAACACCCCCACAAAAAAGTGTTCCTCTCGTCTGCTCCCCCACGACCCCTCGCTCCCTGTTGGCCAACAGCAGCCGCTGTCTTTCTCCATCGTATCCCTTCCACCTCTTTCTTTCTCCCTAGCCCCGAGAGGACGATCTTTGCCCACGGGCTGTGCAATCAAGGATGTACTGCACTCTTGTAAATCCGACACAGCTGCCAGATTCGCGCAAAACTGCAACAATGCGTCTGTTTTAACCGCCTGCCAGATTGAAGCCGGAATCCGGGGGAAGAAAATCTCCAGTGTTGTGCTGCTGCAAAAGGAGCAAGTGCAGTAAAGCCTCGTCATAATTGGTAAGTCCAGAGCGATTAAGCTCTAAGCATCATTAGACGGAGGCGGCCGTGGAGGGGAAAGGGTTCACTCCAGGACAGCCGACCCACTGACCAGGGTGGGAAGTAGGCCACGGAAGCAGCCCGGAGCGCAAGCTGCATGACACACTAACCTGGGTTGCCTGGAACGGACCACTCCGCATCTGCCTATCAACAAACACGCAAAAGTATTCAAATGCGATCTAAACAAGAGAACGGACGCATGCATTAGTGGCCAAATCTATTCTGCAGCGTGACGGTCATCTGACGACAAAAACGTGGTGACTGTTTAACATAATATTTGACATAGAATTTTTAAAGATATTTCTGGTTATGCTGAAGTTGCCAAGGTGTCTGGAAGCCAAGTAAAGGGTCTGTAGGCGACTGACCGAGTGCTGTAATTACAGACCACCGTGTCTCGCCGTGGCCAAACAATGGGGACCAAAAGTGGCCGCTGTGCTGCTTTTTGCAGCACGCCTGTGCTGGCAACTCGAACCCGAGTGTGCTGCTGGGAAACGTGCACAAAGAGAACAGGAGGTGTCCACTTAATCCAGACGGGGCGCAGTCACTCAAAGTCGGCGTGGCCCTCACACTTTTTCGCTTATCTATTTTGCAGTTTCATTAATACCTCGCCCCACCAAAGAAACTTTAATTTCGTTCTCGTTTTAATCCTTGCAACAACAAAAAGACATGCTGGGGTATTTATATATGTAGGTTGCCAAACAATATACCTCCCTCCCTCCCTCCCTAACTCTCGCTCTTCCCAAAATAAACCTCCCTCCAAAAAACGTTAAAAGACAAGTATTTATGTATTTTGGAACAGTTAGACAAATGCTACGGGATGACCCTCTGAAATCATTTTTTTTTAATAACGAACCCCTTCAAAAAGTCTCGCGTTCTTTCTGTCTGTGCAGAAAAAGGGCCCAGCAGGCCTTCTGACTGCTGGAAGCTCAGAGTTGTTATCCTAGCAACTGGAGATAAAATGGTCTCCCGGAGTCCGTGGGAGACTGACTGTGCGAAAGAGCAGATCCCTGAAGCATTTCCTGGTGCAGAGGTCCTCAGCTCCTGACGCTATGGCCCGGGGCTCAGTGCACATAAAGCCTCTTTATTGCTGAAGCTGAGGCGGTGAATACGACCACAGTGATGCGGGGAGGTCGAGGGCACGCCTCGAAGGAGACGGCTTGCATTTATTTCTCTCCATTTTATCCACCCTGTTTTTTTACACTACACCCCGATCCTGATAAATTACTATACCTCTATGTTGTGGTGTTATTCATTTAAAAAAAAAACACACACGATACAAAGATATTTGCGAGAACGACGCACGAGAGGACGGGAAACTTGTTGAGCTGAGTGATTTGAAAGATTCATGAGTTGTAATGCAAGCGTAACCCGGCCTCTGTCTTTCTGCTCGCTGCCACCCACCTGCGCTCAGTGGTGGAGCTCGGACGAACACACACACACACACAGCACAGGCCCTTTGTGTTCGCTTCTGTTTAATTACACATCCTGTAGCTTAACTTCCCTGTGTTAGGGCATTTCAAGCCTGACTAAGACTCTGCACGCACTGATTGAAGTTGCAGGAACGTTTCCATAACGTTTCCATTAACAAAAACAATTAAAAATATGTTATTTTTAGTTCTAGGAATATTCCAAACGTCTAGTTTTTTAGATGTTGCATTTACGTTATTGCTTGGTTTTAAGAACGTTAATCACAGTCTTAGCATTTTTAAAACATTCCTCCAAGAACTTTAGAATAGCGTTTTTGATGTATATGATACATAAGGTAAAAAAGTTCTACTAACGTTACTATAAGAGCTTTTTGATAACTGTGAGAGAGCATTTACAGATAGCTCATCAACGTACTGAGAACGTTCCCTGTTAGCTGGGGAGACCAAACGGGTCTCTTTCTACTAGCCGAAACGCAGAGACCCTCTAGGTCTGCTTCATTTGAAGCTACTGTAAATACCGCACAGCGCTGCCACAGAACGAGATTTACACAATCCATCCAATCAGGCGAGAGCTTGGAACGTTCCATCCGCACCCTCTTGATTTAGCACATGACGGTGTCCGTGTCTCTGGCGGTCCACCTGCAGGTGACGTGCTACTGCAATAATGGACGACGTGTACGGGGCCCTGACAGTATCATTTATGAGACGCGGAGGGACGCTGTCATTTCGAAGCAACACGCAGCGGTATTATTTACAGACGCAGCGACCGTGTGAGGTCATCACAGCGGGACAGCGGTGAAGGGCAGCGACGTCCAGGTTCAAAGCAAGGCTAAAATACGTGCGCGGGTGCGACAGCAGTGTCACATGGAGAAACCTCATAATTCACATCTGCTGTGGTCTGAGGTACGCGGCGGCAGTTCGTGTGGGGCAGTTGAAAGATAAGCGAAAACTAGCTGGCAGCCCATCTGGGCAGAATCAGACTCTGTGATCTGGCGGGTCTGCGAATAAATAAATAAATAAATAAATCAGCAACAGCAGCAGGTGGGAAACCACTGTGCACAGCTCTGTAGGCCACACATCAGAGATCTGCATTCTCTCTCTCTCTCTCTGCCTTTCCACCAACCCTTATGTAGGAGCTACGACACTGTATTATCACCCTGTCTAAGAGATAAAGATCCTGGGTGGCTTTACGCCACCACTGTTAAACTCACTCAAATCGCTCTTGTTATGGTCACAATTGGGCCAAATAAAGTTAACTGCAAGACAGTCTGAGCGCGACGCTTCGGTTCTGACTGCGTTCCAGGCGAGAGAGCAACACAGCTGGAGGGGGTTGTAGGGCTTTCTGTGGTCTACCGTGCCTTTGTTGTTCATTTCAGTTGCGTTTTTTTAATTGTTTACTCCAGGGCTTTGCTTCTCGTCATTTGTTTGAACGGATGTTGTGATTACGACAAATAAAAAAAGAAGAAGGGCCTTCTGTGGAAAGCAGCGCATCTCGGCTCGCAATATGTGCACAGCATCTGTTGATGTTTAATGTCACCCAGCAGACGCTGGCAGACTAGTGCTGATTTTCTCTCTCTCTCTCGCTCTCTCACTTACCCTCTCTACCTCTCTCTCTCAGATGAGGGTCCAGGAAAGCAGCCCTGTTGCCCCGCTCTCTACCCCACGTCTCTCTGGATGCAGGAGGCAGAGGGCACTGGAGCAGAATGCGTCCTAATTAAAGAACCCAGATGAGGAGTTCCAACTGTACCGTCCTCTGCCTCCAAAAGCTCTTAAATATTTATCAGCTTACCGGGTGGATCAGCAACAGTCCCCCCCCCCTCCGCCCGCACATCCCCCCCCCCAACAGCCAGCCTGCTGATCCGCAGGCCAATGATAACAAACTATCATATCAATCGGATTAGGTTTTTTTACTGCACTGTCTGCATTATAAACGGCCTGCCTCTGATGCGTCACCTGTCTTCTCGGACTGACTTCCTGCACTCATAATGCGCCTCACTTCCTGTTCAGAAGTCCAGTCTGTGAGCCTAAGGTTACAGAACAGACCGGACGCCCACTAATCACAGCTGTGAAAAGAGCAGTGCCGTGGAGGACAGCAGGGTTTTAATATTGGCCAGCCAGCTGTTGCAGTGGAGGGGCATGGCTTTCACAAATGCACACACACACACACACACAGAGTCACACACACACACACACAGTCACACACTCTCACACACACAGGCACACACACACTCTCACTCTCTCTCATACACACACTCACTCTCTCTCACACAGTCACTCACTCTCTCTCACACACACACACAATCTCACTCACACACACACACAATCTTACTCTCTTACAGTTACACACACAGTCTCACTCTCTCTCACACAGTCACACACTCTCTCTCACACACACACACACTCACTCTCACACTCTCACTCTCTCTCACACAGTCACACACTCTCACTCTCTCTCACACACACACACACACACACACACACACACACAATCTTACTCTCTTACACAGTCACACACACAGTCTCACTTTCTCTCACACAGTCACACACACACTCACCCTCACACAGTCACACACAACAGCCACACACAAACACTTTGTGCCGTCAGTTTCTTAGCTATAATCTGTTCCAATAGAACAGAAAGATAATAACAGTTAGAAATATTATATTTATTAAATACAATGTCACCTTACGTCTAACAAACACAACGCTACAATTAAATACTTCATTGTATTTAAATTTCTTTTGCCCTGAAAACAATGCGTGATATAAAAAACGTGTTTTTAAGCAGAACAGTACACAATTTATGAACTCTGCAGTCATACTCATTATCAGTCAAACACACAAAAATAAAATTTAAACTGTTGCACAAAATTTAAAAACCCGTGTCTCGTTAACCTCTCAAGAGGTCTTGCAGTATTAAAAGAATGTTTGGTAGGTTTATGACATGAGACAGAAAGTGTCTGTCGGCATATGAAGCGAGCGGGGAGTCGCGCCAGGGCACAAGGTCCGAGCTCCCATGAGCTACTGTGATCCCCGGCTACTGTTACCAGGCAACCCTTCTGTTGATCCTGCTTTAATGTCCCCCCCCCCCACCGCAGGCAAGCATTCTTAAAGTGCTTTAGGACTTGCAGTGAGGGATGGGTGTCTGAGTGCGCGTCTAAAGTGCTTCATCTTGACTCCAAATGGCCTGGAAACATGCTCAACGGACTTCAGCTTTCCTACTCGTCAGCGGAAGCGCGCTTCGTCGCCGAACGCATCACCTCATAAACGGTTACCGTGTTAGTGACAGTTGTTTCTGAAGTACAACATGAGTGCACGGGGATGTATCGGTGAGGTGCGGGTTAAATTTAGACAATCGTTCATGGGGTAAAGATCTGACGAGCACAGATTTCTTTCCAGTGTTGATGACGTCCTGCCTACAAAAGCACGACCACTTTAAAGTAGCCAATACGCTACTGTTAAAGGAATAGTTCACCCCACAAAGAAAATACTTGAATCATTTACTCACCCTCATGTCAGTTCAAACCTGTATGACTTTTGCTTCTGAGAAAAATAAAATATTTTGAAATACACTGGCAACCAAACAACAATGGCGCCCGTTGACTTCCACTGTATGGACCTAAAACCACAGAGACATTTCTCAAAATCTCTTCTTTTGTGTTTCAAAGAAAAAGTCAAAATGGTTTGCAAATTACATGAGGGCGAATAAATGATTTTTCACTTCTGTGAACTATCCCTTTAAGTGATAGACATGACTCACCCAGGAGAGCATTTGATTGGATGAAAATCGGTGCAGTGCGAGATGAGTCATCAATATTTTTCATTTGTTTTCTCGAAAAAAAAAGACAAGTAAATATTTAGTGTGTAAATAAGCTAAAATAGACTTTTGGCTGCCTAATAACAGAGCGGCAAACATATGACCTCAAATCCAACCACACATGAACTAAAAACCACAGAACTCTAATTCTGATTTTATTGCGTCTTTAAAGTTACTAGTAATTGTGCAAATGTGGGACGCAAAGACGTGCACCAGATGCAAATGCACATGCAAACAGCAACATGTGGCAGGGGCAGACCCGGTGGAAAAGTCAGCTCCCAGCTGCCTTACTGTGGCAGAAGAGTTGGGCGTCTTCCAGTGGCATGCATCTGCTCTACCCAGGGCTCGGAGAGAGAAAGAGATTTGAGATTTATACAGCAAAGGCTCAACACGAATTTGAGTAAACATGAGAGATCGAGAAGGGAAGACATGGGAAGCGAGAGAGGGGTGGAAATAAAGCTTTCCTGATGGGACAGGCTAGACTGGCCTGCCTCTCATCAGGGACTTCTTCCCTCTTAGGGTGAAAGAGTGCAGGCAGACAAAAGGGAGGGCCGTGAGACTGGGGGCAAGAAGGGAGGAAGGTGGGGGTGGACGGGGGGGTTGGATTTGTCACATATGCCTCTTAAGTTTCACAGCACTGCAGGACTCTCCACCACGGCGTCCAGTCTTGCCTCTGGCCTGATACCTCTAGTGTTCTCACACTTATTTACTTACTGATTTTACAGAAAGCACCCGTGCACTCATCCAATAAGCATGCAGAGGGGCGACCCAACCAAATGGGTTTCAACAGAAACCAGTACCACATTATAAAACAACAAGCCATAGAAGACAAACACAACATATCTCTCTCTTGTCTCAATGCACAACTCGGTGAGGCCTCACAATGGTTCCATGAGTGTGTGGGAGATCGCACCCTAGCAACTTCGCAATCGATTACTGATAAATAAACCAGAAATACACTCTAATAAATAGCTGTGAGGCTTATTATAGGTATAGAACAGGCTCAGCTGCATAGAGATACAGTTTAATGACCTGGCAATGCCAGCAGGCCCAGGACAGAAACGCAGAGATAACACTATGATGCAGATGGGTTAACTTGGCACGGCGCGCCACAAGAACAAAAGTAGCCCAAGCCCCAAGGCACCGAAAAATTTAACACATGACGGGTATTTCTTGCACCTCACGAAAAGCGCAGAAACAGCCCAGCAGCCAAGAACTAAAAACCATGGCGACGCTAAAATAAAAACAAGCTTGTAAATCTCCTGCGTATTAAACTTAACTAAAATTTACTTGAAATTGAGCTACTCACTTTAACTTTGTTTTCAAACTTGACTGTCGGACAAGATTATACGTCGACTAATAGCAGCATTTACAGCATGACACGACAATAAGGTAAAAACGATAATTTAGTTACAATCAAAACCTCATTGCTAACAGATGTTCGAATAAACCATTATAATCTTTTTTCTCTCGGCTGTAATGCTTGCTGGATTAAACTCGGAGTTGCAATCGTTTTAATTCCGATCAATTTCGACAAATCGGAAGCTAATCCTCTGAATCCAAACGAAAACCAGGACTTCAAGAGCCCACCGCGGGATGATCGAAGTGCGGAAATGCGTTTTATCGATTTAATCCCGAAACAGATTGAGAAAGTGGAAACATGCAGCAAAGCACAAAATATTTGGCTAGTGACAACGCTTGAGAGAGATCTGGCCTGCGAGGGTTTGAGTCATGGGAACAACTACAGCTGAGCTATTGTTGGTGTGACCGCATTCATCACGTCCTGCGCTGCCCTGTCGCATTAACTGCAGGTGAGATGCCCACATGACTGTTGTCAGAGCATGCCTGGGGGGGTGGGGGTGTTGGAAACCTGATGCCCGCTGATCGATCGCAGGCATTTGCACACATGCGTGTGCATGCTTTAACGTGCAATATAACGCGCAACACAGCGGTCGGAGGGTCCTGAGAGCGAGAAAACAGGGGATTCCCCCAGTATTCTAAAACATTAAGCCTGACACAATGCGACGAGGCAACGTCAACAAACAAAAACAAAAGGCTGCAGCACTGATCACCCCCCCAACACGCAGCATCAATAATGCAACGCAGACAGTGGAAGGGGGTGGAGAAAAGCCATGGCGATGCCAACAGACCGAGGTACCGCACGGTTATCAGGCTTTCCCAAGCAAACCGCTACTTAAATTCCCCACTAATTCCCCTGCACACGGCCCGCTTTCCAGATGGGCCCTGAGCCTCATGGCCTGCCAGCAACAGCTTGTGCCATGTTTGTTGAAAACAAAGATGACGGATTAAATATCATGTGCCGCGCAGGGGGACCGAAGGGAAAAGGAGATAATTCTGTGTTTCCCGAGCAAATAAGGTGAGAGCTAAGAGAATACAGACCCTCTACAGTGCAAATATCGAGCGAGAAAAGCAGGCATACTTTTAGACAACGACCTATCCCTTAGAGAGGTGTGGACAGAGACTCTCTCTCTCTCTCTCTCTCTCTCTCTCTCTCTCTCTCCACTGTTTCCTGCCTATCTGTCGTCTGTGATCCCCGCTGCACTTGTTTTAATTACGGAGTTTAATCTAATGATGTCGTGCTGACTCAAATCATGTCCTCATGTTTCACTTTATGGGTTTTCCTATACAAACGCTTTTGTTTTAATGCAACTATGAATTTGGAACAGCTAACAAGCTCCAGTGCGTTATCTAAATAGCAGAGCGGCTGCCCAAAGGGCCCTGTAGTTCAGGAAGGCTGCAGTAATACAATAGAGAAACTGTTAGAGCTACTAATTACAGGTGCTGTGACAAAGTGGTTTGTGCAGTTATTAAGCAGTGGTGCTCATATAGACCACAGAGGTTCGAGGCTGGTCTGCAACGTCTCTTGACCCTATTCTTCCTTTTCTCCTCAATTTCCTTGTGTGGTAAAACCCCCAAAATACAACAACATTTAATGACCCACTATTGTTCAAACTAAAGTTATAATATTGTACAGTAATAAAGACTAGACATAGACTA
This sequence comes from Botia almorhae, assembly GCA_036877575.1. NCBI lineage: Eukaryota > Metazoa > Chordata > Actinopteri > Cypriniformes > Botiidae > Botia > Botia almorhae. The sequence goes on along the minus strand of JAZGTJ010001122.1, from coordinate 23,399 downwards.
TAGATTTATAGTCTAGACATAGACTATATATAAGAAATTATGGGTTTGTATTTTTACCAAATACAGAAAATGTGCATGCACATTCAATTACATTTTTTATGTGTAATATAGTATTTTCACAATTGTATTTTGTTAAACAGTATTCCCAATTACTTTTTAGACAGTGACAGTTATTTGTAGGTTGCGTCCCCAAAAAAAGTGCGCTCCCTCAAAACATCACACACACGTTGGCTTAACCAATGGGGCGGGACTGTGTGTCTGTCTGACCAATGGCAACCGTGAAACTATTCACAGAAATCAAATTATTTTCGCTATTTTGCTCCGTGACACTAGCAGCTGAGAAATGATGCACTGCACGTTTAATTTTTCAACCCAGCTTAAAAGCAGCCCGGGACAATTATCCATTTGTGTGCTTTATTTGGCACAGCAGGGTGTCCCGGTCATCCTGGTGCCACGTTCATGTCACTGGCGATGCCAAAATCTGAGGCCGGACCCCCGAGGGAAAGAGCGTTTACTTCAGAGAGCCCCTGCAGAGCTGACGGATATTTACAGTACAATCGAATCATATAGCTATAAACGGATCAATGACTCATGCTGATAACTCAATACACGAATTCACGTTACACAATGGCTCAGTCATTCCACTGACCGCTTTGAACAACCCGCGACTCCCATTAAGACGAAAGAAAAGTCCCGAACGAGGCGCGGGCGCGGCGGAAGCCATTAAGCCAATTTATCTTCGCTCATCTATAAAGGATGAGATTCTAACGAAATGTAAATTAAAGATGCGTAAAAAACAAACGTCCGTGGAAAGCAGTCAAAGGAGCCTGTGAAGTCCAATGAGCTTTATGTGCGTGTGAAGTTCTGGCTGAATGAAGTGCTATTGTGAAACACATCACAACACTGAACCCCGGCCGCTTGTGTTCGGGTTCGATTAGCGCTACAGACGGGAGCCGACAGACTCTAGAAAGGCTTGCGCAGGTTTACCGTCAGCTTTGAGGCTGAGAAGACAGTGCTAGTCATGAAAGACTGTTTAATTGGTCTTACTGCCCCTCTGAAGCATCTGCTGAAACTCTTGAGGCGGAAGCTGGACTGCTTAGCTCAGCTTCTGCTCTACAGAACTCATGAAAGTCTGGCTAACATTTTTAGGCTGTTTTCCTAACGTTTCCATTTAGTAACAAAAACATTGAAAATGTTATTTTGAAAGTTCTAGGTACATTCAAAACATCCATTTTTTAGATGTTGTATTAACATTTTTGCTTGCTTATAAGAACATCATTTAAACTTTACTTCTGTTTTTAAACTTTTTAAAACAATCCACCAACAACTTAAGAATGACATCTTGGATTTATGTTTATGATATATAATGTGATAAAAATATATATAATTAAAAATATATACCATACATAATTACAAAAACAATATATACGATATACAAAAATATATATAATATTTAATTAACATAACATTCTACTAACGTTACTGCGAAAACTTTTCTGATAACCATGAGAGAACTTTCAGAGAAGCCAGCCAATGTTCTGAGAACGTTCCCTGTTAGCCGGGAGCATGCTAAAGGAGTCAAAGCCACACAACTCTCCACAGAGAAAAACAAACAAGGAGCCAGATAAATTCCGGGTGTCCGGTGGAGAGCAGGTTGCGTCTGGCCACACGGACACTCAATCATCTTCCCAACCTTCTTTGTAAACCCTGTGGACTTCTGTGGTCCGAGCAGGCGAGGTTAGTCATAAACCCTGAGGTCTATCATTTCATCCTCGCACAGAAAACAGAAATAACATCCCTCTCGTTTTCTCTCCCTCTTCCCTTCTCCAAATTGCCCAGCGCTGAATCATGGTGGAAATGTCAGGGGCTGGAGTGGCGGGGGTGGAGAACAAGCACTTGTCTTCATGTGTTTTGCGGTAGAACCGAGAAGCACGCAGAAGGGCTGCGAAAATATACAGGCCCGAGCGGAACGCTCCCCTCTCATTTCCCTTTCATTTCCAAAACCTCAAGCACCAGCCGTCTTTGTGCAGCGCTCGTAAAGGGAAGCCAGAGGAACAAATGCCTCTGCTATGTTTCTGGGGTATAAATATTACTGTGGCATTCGCCCCAGGACGACCACAGTGGCGAGATGAAAAAAATAAATAAAAAACAGCAAAAATTTCCATCTTTAATGTAACGCGAGTCAAACACGGCAGTTATTTTGTCTAGCGAACTTGAGCGATGCTCTCGGCTTTCTGATTGATGAAACATACACGCACGTTTGAACATAACCTCAAGCGCTCGGTGGCCTACGCATGGAGATGCCATCCAAAAAGCAGAATTAACGGAGGTTTTTCACTGCGCCTGTTTTTTGTCTTTTTTCTGGAAAAGTTGGTTTAAATGGAGAGGGGTTTATCGGAGCGTGAATTGTGGAGAGGTTATGGGAGCCAGAACGTTCGCAGAAGCACTGTGGTCCTGTCGCATCATTGTCAGATATGATCGTGTTTCAGCAACCGAGGGCTTCGCATCTGGTTTGAATCACAACAAACCTCTTCCATATTCCATACGGTTCTCCAAAAATGTCTGTCCGTTTAGCAGATTTCTAGCGATTTTTAAAGCTGCAACCCGTAACTTTTTTTTTGGTTGAAGATTAACAAAATTCAGTTATTGCGCAAGTACATAACAGATCAGTGTTCGAAGCGGTCTCCTAGTCTTCCCCCGATTCCCAAAGGTAAACGTTTGACTTCATTGGACTTCATTTGAAGGAAAGTAACGTAACCTGCAGTTTGATGTTTCAAACAGAGATGGCGACAGAGAGGTTAAAGTTACCGATTGCAGCCTTAAATTGGTTCTCAGCCATGAAACACATGATATTATGACACGTTAACATAAAGTAATGCACTCAAACCTTATATAGAGAAAATATTCAAATCACCAAGTTTACGTGATTTCTTTTGGAGAAAATGACGTCATGATGCCTAAATAAGCCGCATTATGTGAAAATTTGGGAAAGGAGACATATGCGTAATGAGAAACACAGGGCAGTTTGTGCCGGGCTGGTTTTAATTGCGAAGGAGAAAAGGGTTGTTAAAATTGCAGATTCCTTTTATGTTGACGAGAGACGCTCAGGATTAGTTCTCTTCAGTCGGACCGCATTGTTTTGCGATGGGGGGGTGCAACAAGCTATGCAAATGAGATGTTAATTAGGCAAATGGTGAATTAGAATATACCAGTACAAACCAGCCCATTGGAATGGGAGTGTGGGAATGGGGAGGCTGGGGGAGCCAGCTGTACCCCTCCCCTCTTCAATCAACCACACACACACACACACACACACTTCACTTGTGCCCTATGCCTCCCCGTGGGGCGCTGACATACTGTTGCTTTCGCCTGACGCACAATGTCACCTCGGCCTGACCGAAGCTGAAGAGAAATAGGTGCGCACGGAAAAGACGCTTCTTTCTGCCTGACACTAAATCTTCGCCAAATCTTTAGTGTGCAACCCTTGCTGGGCTGGCCCTTAGAAACGGCCACTCATGAGGTTATAATGGAACATAAATGAATGAATGGCGATTCACATGCTAATAGGAGACGGGAAGGAAAGGGAAAGTTTTGTTGTTTTTCCTCATTTTTCGATGTTTCTCGCCTGCACAACCGGCGTTTTGTTAGTTAGGGCTTTAGAGTCGAACTCTTTCATAAGGATTCGTGATGTGAGCCATTAAGGCGCAAAACGAACGTAAAGACGGCTCATGGCGATCGTTAATTAAAACGCTACACAGACTTAACGTTAAAGCCAAACCGACGGGGTTTTAGCGTAGCAAAAAGTTAACGAAAATAAACGGCAAATTAAAAAAACATCATCATCAATCAACACAAACAAAAATATGCAAAAAGCGAAAGAAAATGCATTTTAAATCAGGCTTTGAATTAGGCTAACCAAAAAAATACTGAAGGTCTGAGCGAGCAACGCAAAACACCACAGCTCTCTGAAAAAATACCATGAATAAGAGAAGACAAGTTCTCCACTGTTTACTGCCTGCTTGGTTTTGCTCACTTTTAACAGAAGAGGAGAACATTAAGTTTGAGCAGAACACAACCCTGAGAATCGTCTTTACCTCATTTTCCTCCCTTGATACAGTCAACTCAGCTTTTGACCGAAGCGCACACTCCCGCTGACATGAATGCGCGTAAAAGCGCGTGACGTATCGACAGCCCGGCCTCCGCGAACTGGCGTCGCATCCAGCACTGCATTCAACTAAGTCAGTCTGGGCCTGCATCCAAACTCTGACCAACCAAATTACAGACTTCATTTCGACAGTCGTTCTCGAACTGGTCATCAGCCTTTTTTTCCCCCTTTAAGACCTTTAGGTGACCTCCTCTGGCTAATCCAGTCACGGAATGCCAAAACTGCCCGTTTTCAGCCGCGTTTTTCCCGCGCGAAGCGAAACCAAAATACTCCTCTTTCAACATGCTATGACAATACAAAACGGTTCCGGTGTGAAATAGCGACGGCGTTATGCGTTAGCTATCTGCTGCATCACTTTGGCCTTGGGACTCTTTAGAGGACACTGGCTTTCCTGGTGTCTGCTTGGAATGAAAGCGTTTGGAGGATATTAGCTTATCCGCCCATCTGCTCCACTATCGGCCCTCTCTCCTTTCTCCACCCTTGAAAGCGTGTGGTGACCCAGGGATGTGTAAAAAGGGGTTCAAATGAATTGGCTGGGCACTTCGGCTTCTCTCTCCATTACGGCGCGCTGCTCTACCTGTGTTGAGTCAGCACTGCACTCGCTCTATCCATCTAATGGACAGCGCTGGAATTTAATTAGCAGGAGCCGCAGAGTAGAGGACTGAAGATTCCCTGGGACACGGAGCAGCTTGTGTCCCTGTGTGTGTGTGTGTGTGTGTGTGTGTGTGGGCCACAAGAGAAAGGATAGGACAACACTGAGACTCTCTGGCTTGGAATCTGCACTGCGAAACAAGCCCTCCAACACAACTGTTAAAGGTGTGTGTTCAGAGAAAAAGAAACGTTTTATTAACATGGCCGATTAACTTTGATATTTAATACAACTGGAACGCATCTGACAAGTACAGTAAGGAAAACACACTTTGCGCAGCAGTTCCACTAAAAGAATCTACTGAAAGATGTATTAAGTGAAAACAGAATCTGATTCCGTAAGATTCCCATCCCTACGGACAGATATATGGCCATATATGTTAACTGTTACAGGGAAAGTTCACCCAAAAATGAAAATGTTTCCATCATTTACTCACCCTCACCCCACTGTTGTTTGATTACTAACGTACTTCATTTTATCTTGTGTTCGTCAGAAGCGAGAAAAAGTCATACAGGTTTGGAACGACATGAGGGTGAGTTAATGTCTTTTGGGTGAGCTGTCACCTAACAGGTGATTAAAGGGGTTAAGATACTGTAGTCTTATGGAAACCGAGCAACAGATTGCTCATTTTTGTCTGCATGGTCCCAGCAGGGTAGTTTAGCTGGTTACATTATAGAGTTACTGAGACTGTTGCTTATCTCTGTATGTCTGACTTTGAACTGTACATTGGCTCCTCCCAACAGTAGGGCAAAAATGGCCAGCACTAAATGTGAGCTGCAGGCATGAGTGGGCGGAGCAAGTCTGGCTTCTCCCACAGGAAGTGCTCCATACCTGTAACATTTCGGCGAGGAAAGTCAATATTCCAGGAAATGTGTGTTTAACAAGCCTTGCTGACACGATGGCCTTTAGCACAGATAACACAAGCGCCGTGCTTTTATCTGTGTACAAATAAAGCCGCAGCAAAATTAAAGCAAGTTAGGAATCAAAGAACTACGCATGTGGTTAGCGATGCCCAAATATAATACAAAACCTGTAATAAAAACCTACACAAGGCCGTGTTTAAAATCATTGTAAACTACCATATTCTCTGCATATATATATATATATATATATTTATATATATGTGTGTGTGTGTGTGTGTGTGAATTTACCACAGATAAATGTAGTTTAATGGCGAATACGATTTACCTGCAGAAAATCACTCCAATTAACACTTTAAATTTCCTGATTTAATTTACACACACGTGACTGCTTATCAATTTAATTAGATGCTAATGTAACATGTTGCTTTCAAGTTGTTTAATGGTGGTTAACTGATCACCAACAACCAACACAACCAACAAGCTCTCGGCCACAGGTGACCGTGACCAACAGGTGGCGCTGTGAATTGAGCATCCACTGATCATTAGTTTATACTCTGTGTGCCTTAGACTCCTGCTGGCCAATTAATAACGCCTCGAACCTCGACTCGGACTAACCCAGGAATCTCCTAACAATAGTCTACATTTTACAACACAGTTCCACGTTCTAGAAGGCCAGTTGTGTGCCAACTGCGAAGTAACACAAACCCCACGGGTGCGAGCTTTCCCAGCCTCCACGCATTAGCCTCAAGACTRCCGATCATCGCTGGGAACGTATAACAGAAGTGACGGGGGGGCGTGAGGGAGGTTGTGTGGGGGGGTCTCATTCAAACATGCGTGCGATGAGAGGATCTCCTCCATTCTTTTTCAAATCTAACCAATTAGCTTGGTCACACAGCTAGCCTTTCCCAGATGGTTCGCGGCTAATCAAGTGGCGCTATTGTTTTGTCTGTGAAAACAGTTGTGGGACTGAAGTGTGGGTAAAACTCAGCCGGAGACGCCGCTTGTGAAGAGCGCGCTACTTTAAATTTAACGAGGTTCCCTCAAGTCCTGACGATGCCTGGTGGGAGGAGGAGTTACGAAAACGGCTATTCTAACATAATTCTGACGACTGACTGATGGATTGATACCCACAAAAACTTTCTTAATGACCGATACTTACTCAGCAGTTACACAGGCGGGTTTCAAAGCAAGTCACTAATCACAACTAGTTAATAAAGTACAACTAGTTAATAAAGTAAATAACAGTTAATAACACAATCTTTGGCAGTTCACTGGACAAATGAACACGACTAATATGAAGCACATTACACATTAAAAAACTCACACATAACAGCCAAAAAAACAAAACGATTGTTTTCTCATGCTGCTTCGCTTGGCCTGCGAGTGAAGGATTGCAGCCTAATCAAGGGGGCGGGTTGGAGGTTAAAATTTTCGACATTCCTGCATTATGCCATTTGAATTTCCTCCAAACGCGATCGCTCAGCCGTTCACAACTCCCCTAAAAGGAGCGTGTTTACATTCTCTCCAAATCCAAAGCAGGAGCGAACTGGCTAATTAGGAGCGTGCTCGGCCGAAGCTCTGGGTTTTTTGTGAAGGGGCGCCACGCTCGCCGCAGAAACAGGGAACGGAACCGTGCCAGAACCCGGGGTCTGGCTCCGGAGCGCGCCACAGCCCCATTATCCTTATTTGCTTATTTATTTATATTTCTGCAACAGACAGATGGAGGGACTCGGGGCAGTTCTGGGGATAAATAGTTCAATAATTTAAAGTCAATTCCATACTTAGCCCAACCCCCCTCCCACTGCTTTCAATAATTAAAAACAACATCTGACGACGCGAACATGAAAAACGGTAACAAATACGAAACGTAACCTCGCTCGGAGAGCAAAGCCTTGTTGACATATGGCTGGTCTGTCGTGTGCGGAAAAATAGGAGTTTGTCAAGATCTTGAGGACTTCATCATTAATAACAAACTTACATAAAGTTCCTTAAAAAGCCGGAAACATCTTTATGCCGCCATTACTGTCCACAGATTTAGTTATCAAACATTTCCACAACATAACCAAACACATCCTACATCATTGTCAAGAGTTTCAATATATACTCCCCAATATATCAACATGCACTCATATATACTCATTTAAACCTGCTCTGATTCACCTGGAACCGAAACCTAGTTAGGAAGCGACTAATTTATAACTGTTGTGTAACAGACCACTACTACACCACCTAAAACACAACTATATAAATGAATACTAGCTATACTGAAAATAGCACCGTAAAAGCAAATTCTAATTTAGATTCGAATCGAATGTAAAAACAACAATATCCCTCGAATACAAACAGAACTAAAATTTCACCACAACGGAGGGGTTCTAACTAGAACTAACACGTGTCACTCAGACAGTGTGAAGCAATAAATCTGTGCATTGCTCAGCAGCAGATGGTCCTAACGGGTTTTGGGACAGACGAGCGATTGTGGTAACACATTCGCTTTAACGCACACACACGGAAGATCCCACAAACACACACACACAAACAACAACAACACGAGAACACACCCCCAGCCCTTCTTCTATATTTTACCAGCCATACGCCGCTTTATTTTCCACTTTTATCCATCTGTAGCAGCTATCCCCCATAGACACGCACAGCTGTGTGCTTCACGTCTGCGCTCCTTTATGTCCCGACCCAAACAGTGGCGGAACACAATACCGGGCCGTGTCTCAATCACTGGATCTGTATTTTTCTGCTGGCAGGGGGAGTGGAGCTTTTACGATAGCAGGCCGGGCCATGACAAACGCTCACGGTAATATCGGACCGCCGTAAAAGTGTTGGTTACCAAAGCGGGGCTCAATGATAACGTTCCGAATGTGTTTTTATACTGGCCCCGCAACCAATAAGACAAAAATGATACATTTTAAATTTGACTGTTTCATTCAAGTTTTTCACTTTCTCACACTGTCCAAAAAAAGTTAAAAATTAAGAAAATGATGAGTCTGTTTATTTAACTTACTCTAACTAATGCTACAGGACGACTTGCTCAACAGTCAACAATTTTGAGTGACAGAACTAGATGGCATTACCATGGAAACATGATCAAGTCAACAGAAAACCTCACGAAAAGCTCGGCTCAACACAGCAAATACAGCATGAAACCTCCCATAATTCACCAGGCCAAAAATCAGTCCCTCACTCATCAATACGCAATGACACACCAATCAGACATGATAACAGAGTGGCCGATAGATCGATCTCCAATTGCATGACAAAGAAGAGATTCTTTGAGGTTTAGGCGGAGATTTAGTCTGGAAACAGGCTCGGTCTGTCTTTAAACTGAGTTTAAACAGACATCTAAAGAAGCTTCTGGTTGCTAGGATTCGTTTTACGACTTTAGTTTAGCGCGGAATGTACAGACAAAACACGGAGCGTTTCTGCAGATCACTCGGGTTTCTTTACGAAGACAAAGTCAAACGACACAGACCGCAGGGCGGTTTACCGTGAGCTCCTTTGTCTCGCAATCAACGTTGACCACTTAAATTACTGTTAACAGCCTATTAAACACAGAAGCCCATTTACAGCATAACCATAAACTGCACAAACAACCTGGCTGACAAATTATATTTTTTAGCGAGCTAGCGGTAAAAGAAACATTGTTTTAATACTTAGTACTGTTAGCAAGAGATCGTACGAAACGAAGAGTCTCGAAACGATTCGTATTTCCTCCAGTCTGTACACGAGCTTTCTGAACGTTCTAATGAAGTCTTAATACAATCAAAGCTCCTCACAGCAGAGGTCTCGCACTGGCTCGCTCTCTACCGGCCGTGGCTTAAGACAAAGGCAGTCTTGTTGACTGGCATGTGCACACAAAGGCTCCATTCTCAGAAGTCAGCCGAGGTTGTTGGTCGGTAATGAACAAGATGTCTACGCTCTGGAAGTTAGGAGCGGGCCGATCCTTTAGCGGATGCGCCGTGCTCGTTCCCTGATACGACCGAGCCGTGAGTTCGCAAAAATGCTAGCGGAACAAAACAGAAGCGCTGTTAGATGGTACAGACAAAGCCGTGACAAATAAATCAATTCAAGTTACTTGTGCACTATGTCTATAGGCCTGTCTAAAATCTGTCAAAATACAATAAAAAAAAATATTAAAAAAATACAAATAAAATACAATAGGCACGTTTATGTTGATCCCCAGGCCAGACAAACTGTGTTTTCTTCCGCATGTTCTGTGCTGGTTTTGAATTCTGATAAAAGACCGATACATGGTAAAACTGTTAAATCTAGCTGAAAATACTGTGAAGGTTTACAAGGCATAAACATTCTGATAATCAGTGTAAACCTGCGGGCGGAGATTCCGTGTGGTGCTGCCAGTCTGCGCACACTTCGTTTCATTTCATGAAAATCCATTCCACAGTTTTTCTCCTACCCATTACGTAATGCGTTCTTATTCAGCAAAGTCATACGCGGTTACCTCAACACCAGAAGCATTAGCTAAACGTGTGAACAAAGGAAAAAAATACTAAATAAAAATAGCCGATCTCCCATCATGGGGCCCATTTCTCTCTCAGTGGCTGTGCACTGGGACGACCGAGGAGTTAATACAAAACTAATTAGCAAAAACTGACTGGTGCCAACCCCCCCATTACCTATCCTGCCTTACTACACTGGGGGACAGCGGTAAGCCCAGAGCACAGGTGTACCACTCACACCGGCTCTAGATTACTGCCCACTGCCTCCACACCTCACAGCCCTCACTGACTCCCCATGATTCTGTTACATCAGAGAGGAAAACCAGTGTGATGAACAGCTTTCTAAATGAATGCTGCAATCAGACTGAAATGAGGTGCGCAAAACAATCTGCACTTAAAACACATCTGTAAGGAAGGAAGACAAAAAGAAAGAAAGAAAGAAAGACAAAGACAGAAGGAAAGAAAGACAAAAACAGAAAGACAAAAAAAAACAAATAAAGAAACAACAAACAGCTAAAGAAGAGTAACAAAAACATCATTTTGGAAGTGCAACAACATTTGACTATGAAAACACCTGCATGTATTAATGTACGGTGTGGTTTTGTGTTGAGGCTGTTGACGTTTGAAAGCCTGTGTAACTGAAGCCAGAAAATATGGTCCAAATCTGCAAAGAAACGATCGGCACTGACAATGCCCATTAACCGGATTACACGAATTTGCCTCGCAATCAGGTTTAGGAGAAACGCAGCCACTAAAGGCGAGTGCTGTGCAACAAAACACTGTACAGCGTTTCCCGTCCCAGAACCATCTGCTTTCTGTAATCCAATCACATTGCAGGAGGAAAAAAATGGTTCAAAAGCAGGTCAAACGCAATGATATTAAAACGGACTGCGTGGTGTCCCATCGCTGGGTTCTGTAGCACTGGGCCTGTGCCAGGGTGGAGATGGGGTGAAGAAGTGTGCATGATCTGAACTAAAAACTTACTGTGTGGCACAAATGCATGACTATGTGTTTTTGTGAATGGGCAACAACCTCATTTTTAATGAATGGTACCGCGTGAGCATGGCTATTGTTACAGTAAGGGAGGTTTGGTGGGATTTCCAGAGCGAACAGGAGGCCGATACGAGCGCAGAGAAGTAGAAGGGGACGGGTGCGAGGGGGGTGGGGAGGTCCCAGCCCACAGTGTGTACTGTAGTAACCACAACAAAGGCTGTGGTTTATCCCACAATCGCCTTAAATAGATCCAAATTATTGTTATTCCTCAGCCTGTGGAAATGAAGGCAATATAAAACGGCTGTAACACAAGATGAGCCAAAAGTACGCCTGAGGATATCTGACTAAGTGGATTGTGTTACCGCCATTAAAAAAGCTAAAAATTAACGTTCATTTAACGTAACAGTGTAGCCTTTGACCAGCTTTAAATTCCACAACAAATGTTATTTAAAAAAAAGTTAACAAACATTTTAAAAAAGCATGACACAAGTTAACCATAAGGACAACGTAAGCATGAGTCAAAGCTAACCAGTTCTGAAAGACGCGGTCAATCTGTTTAAGAGCTCAGATGGAAGTGGGTCAGACAACTTTACAAACATTACACTGGCAAATGGTTTGTGTGTCGCAGTTCAGGTCACATAAGGTAAGTTTAATATAAATATCTATTAGCCACACTGGATATGTCCACACGGGCCCGGGCTAAGGTTTGTTATCTATCTTCAGCAGCAGTATCCTTCCATTGTGTTGTGGGATTGAAAACACAGTGCACCGAGACAACTACATTTCTCAACTGGTAAAATTGCATTAAGTTGACTCATTAAGATGTATTAATAACACATTTCTAAACGCTTGAATTGACTTATTTTCAAAATAAGTACGTTGCTTATTTTTCTAATAAATTGTGCTTTTAATGTTTTGATTTGGTATATTTTGAACGTTTCAATGCAACACAATACCTAACTATTCGCTAACTGTTTGTTTTTCTTCCAGGCCCCTTTACGAACATAACAGTTCGACTTGAACTGGTATTCACCCTCTTAATCTTTCTTGTACAAGAGAATGAAAAACTATTTTTTTCTCAACTTGCATGATTAACAACGGCAAAAAAATTGCTTGAGAGTTTCCGTGAACTCCAGATCATTTCCAATGTCGCTGAAAGAAAATGAAATATACGGCGTAACGGAGAACGGCCAGTTCTACGACTTCACAAGTTTCGAACAATCTTCGTAATGTGAAACAAAGGGCCTGACTTGTCAGGTTACCTCCAGAAAGCAGCTTTAAAAGGAAACAGCCAGTGGTGTAACATTAGTCTGGGTCTCCATGGCTATTAGCTCCTTTTGTCTGTTTTAAGACGACACACCACTCTGCGGCCCAAACAAAACCACCTGTTTTAACAGGAGGTCAAGAGGGCAACCCAAAACCAAAGCTAAACCTCCGCTTGACTGGCTGCTAATGGGAGGGGATGTTTATCCAAGAGGTCAAATGCCTTGAAGATGGGGTCACGACCTTAACATCTTAAGCCGCGACCTCTCCCACGTGTGGAAGGCTCCTGCCGTAAATTACCGTACTCGCGCGTCCTTTCTCCCAGCGCAGCGGAGACCTCCACTGCACCACGTGTGTCTTTTCTTCACAGAAACCCTTGTATTCTTTTCTTTTAACCCACTTATAAAGATTGATTATTTTAGTCAACCACATGACCACCAAGATTAAACCCAGAGTGAACGTTACAGATTGGTTACATTCAACATACAAATCAACATACAAGAAAAAAATGCTAAAATACAGAAACTGTCGTACATATGGAAAACCTAAAGCGGAGGGGTGCAATATTCACAACTCTAGCATCAAAAAAATATTTTTAAAAAAATCTGAACTGGCTTTTCAAACCCTATTGGTCAAACAAATAGTCCCGCCCCAAACTCTCACTATTGGCTGAGCCAGCATTCACATTTTTGGGTGAAATCAACCAACAAACAACTTACAACTGTCTCTGCATATAAAGCTAAAAAAAATTAGAAATTCTTTCATCTAAAAAAACCCATCTTAGAACCTGTAACTTCTTTCTCATTATTCCACTGGGATATTTGGATTTTAAGATGTCGTAAGCCGGATTTCATAATCCCTTCAACATTACAGAGGTCAAGGGTAATGTTTTCCCCAGCAATTACAAAATAAGCCTGCTAATATTGACAAGAATATCAGCTGTGGTGTCGTCCAGCTGAAGTGGGTGTGTTTGTGGGCCTGCACCCCTTTGCCCTGGCAAGACTGTGGGATAAATGTAATTACTGACTGTAGCTGGCCTCGGAAGCCCCGCTTTGGCCATCTGCGTATGAGGTCAGCCTCCCTTCAGATGGCTTTTAATCAAGGGGGCTCCGGCAACGCTCCACTGCTTTAAATAAGACAGCGGAGGAAATCTGATCGGCCTGCGCGCGGGTCAGAGTCGAGAGGAACGAGCGAGAGAGCTTCCCTTCCTCTCGCTCCCTCACTGTCATCTCCTCGACTGAAAAACGGAATAAAAAAAACGTAATTTCGCAGATTAGGATGTTAGCAGGAGCGCGGCTGCTAAACGGACTCCCTGCTGAACGGCCTTTCAGACTGTCAAAACCAAAGAATTCAGCGAGCGTTTGAAATGACGGCGTGTGCGAGTCGTACTTGCTTACAAAAAAGCTCAAGGAAAGTAATTCATGCGCTCCTGTTCTTTAACCCGCGAGAGCCACCCTCGTTTTCCTGCGCGAAGCTAACGCAACCTCTCCTGCTTTATCTTCAGCGTCATCAGGTTACGCTGCGTTTTGACTCTGTTATACGCATCCCATCAAAGCTCAAGTCAAGTCCGTACGGAACATGCGGAAAACAGGCGTGCGCGCACTGCCAACGCGCCTTAACTTCAGTGCCACGAACTGTGTGCGAGAGGAAATGAATGTAATTAAGGTGCTCGGTTGGCCTGGGAAACAAAGTGAGAGGGCCTTTCCGAGTCAAAGCCAGTGTTTGTATGGCTCTGAGTGGCGACGGATCCCTGCTGCCTTTTGCCAATTAACAGTCTCTGCGTCAGATATTTTCACCAGACTCCTCTTGCTTGGTGCGTCACATATACGCTAAACTAAAACGACAGTCAGTTTTGTTCGAGTCTTTTTGGTTTACTTTGCACAGTGACTTCGCGATTAATACAACGGACTCTGAATCGGTCGCATGTATTTCAATTAACTAGGCCCTGACGGAGCCTGCGGCGTTTCTTCACGTTATCCGTGCTAATGCCTCAGATGAATTTTAATCGCGACAAAATGTGTTAAATGGAAGGTGAGAGGACTACAATCTTATCGGTAGCTGAAAGTATAATCAAATTAAACAAAATATTTAACAAGCGGGTGCACAAGGGACGGGGGATTTGTCGAACTGAATTCCGTAGCCGCAAATTCTGTGCAGGCCCGCTAACGACGGCAGAAAACGGTGCACATATTAATCGCATATTTTATAATAAACAGCGTCACTAGCGCATAAGGAGTTGTTAGGAGTTTGTTATATCTCACATCATCTATTTTCTGCCAAACGTCAGTCCCTCTGCTCAACTTGGAAGTCATATTTATTTGGGGAAACATAAACTGGCAGAAGGAAACAGATGATGGTCATTTCTTCCCAAAAATCAGTCTGGAGTAAATCTGCGCTGGGTGTAAGCGCACAGGCTGCGAGGAGGGAATTTGACACACTCCTCTTATTCTTCCCAGCTGCTTTATTGACTCACTGATAAAATTAAGAGCCTGTGCCACTAATCTGGTTTGTAACTCTCTATAAAATCGTTTGTGTGGAGTATCCTCACATCCACACGTTCGTTTACGTCAAACGAAATCTATTCGCCCTGCAGTAACAAACGATCATGCATTTGCTGCATACAATCGAATCCCACGTCGGTGTTCAGACCTGTTTACATTAGCGAAGAAAGAGAATTGGTGAATTCGAATTGGGACTCACCTGCATGCACGAAGTAGGCCAAGTACAGGTCGAGCTCCTTTACGGACACTCCTATATGGTGAGGCTGCACGCACAGCCCAGGGTTCGAGCACTGCGGAGATTTGACCAGCCTTTCGCCATCAGTACTTTCAAGCGGAATACCTTTGAATAAAATCACCATGACCAGATCCAAGCGCCAGACTTTGTCCGCCTGGCGCAGGCAGTCAATTCTCCTCATTTTGCCCTTCTGGTCGGGGTTGGAGAGCACGCAGCACGCCGGCTTCTTCCCGGTAACGGTGAGCACGAAATCCTCGCGGAACTCCGGCCGGATGTCCTTGCGCAGTTTGGCCAGTAGCCGCGACGCCCACTTCTGCTTGACCTCTGGCTTCTCGCTGAGCAGCTCGTCCTTCACGGCGCGCTCTTCTTCTTTAGACATGCGCTTCTCGTGCTTCTTGAAGTACTTTCGTTTGCGCGCCTGCAAGTTGAACCAGGTGTAGGCAAACGCTCTCACGTGGGGCAGCAGAGCTTCGATGAAAGGATGGAATTCATCCTGCGAACACAGCAGACAAAAGAGCAGCAATTAGCGCACAAGGACGAACGAGAAGTCGCTTCTCAAACATCAAACAAAATTACCGTCACATTTTACAGTATTTGTATTGAAAAGTATAAAGAAAGAATTTACAAATTTAAGTTAACAAAAATTAACCACTCGAAAAGATTTAGAGGACATGATACCTTGATATATCAGATACGTGATATCTTTTTTTTAATCTAATAAGAAACAAAAGTGGTTCAAATATTTCACAAAATGACAAATAACACTAGCTAAAGTATGGATAAAAACACACGTTTCACTGCAGACGCGTGTATCTATACAAAATTCCCTTTGACCATTTAAAAAAAAACAGCTCTCGACAGCAGGAGTGTGTCTGTGTGCAAGGCAGGCCAGTGTGTGTGTGTGTGTGTGTGTGTGTGTGTGTGTGTGTGCGGCTGGTCTAGGACATATCTTGGCTCTCTGGCAAGAATGCTGGTCTGTAGGGGTCTGCCAGGGCCGAGAAAAAGCAAAAACAGAGAACTGGACTGGCTATTTTTATCTGTTCTCTGTAAAAATTCACACACAGTTCCAGAACCGTGCTACTTTATTCTGTATCAGCAAGGAGTGTGTCGTTTACAAAAAAAATCATGCGTTCTGAAGAAATTGTTGTGATTTTGGGGCCTGCTTCACCTGCTGAAGAAAATGTATTCAAAAATATATTTATAATACCAGCCACACGGTTTTAAAATATCTAGTTTTTTACAACATTAAAATGCTCCTTTTTTCAACTCTGGCAGCGCATATAATCATACGTTTTCTAATCTACCAAGACGGCTACAAAAGAAAGAACATTTTGCAGCTTTTAAATTTAACAGTAAACTTTACAGAAAAGCTACATAACACAATAGCTCGTCTATGTCTGGCCATGTGTTAAGTACACTTTACTATTATATCATAACTGAAACATTACCAGAGCAATTTTAATTTGCGATTATTCTTCTTCCCTTTTTCTTCATTGCAACAAATCAAGGTTATAAAATATGTCTTGTGTATTTTTGTATCTGTAGGCCGGCACGTGCAATAAACAACAGCAAATAAACTAGGGCAAATAAATAACGTGTAGTTTCTTAAATGAAATAATATGGGATTTTACACAGAAAATAACTCGGGGGTTTTTATTACACACACAGAATAATGGCAAGCTGCCAATCACTGAAATAACATTTCCACAAACAGCAATAGCCCTGCGTCGTGTCCTAAAACCGACCGTGTGAGCGCGAGAGGGTTGCCAACACGCAGAAGCAGCAGTGTGACTGTGCTGGCTGCAGATTTCATGTGAAGAACTACATACGAACAGATCGTGTTTTATCCTTTAAACAAAGCGGACTTTTAATAAATTTAAATAACCCATTTTAACACTATTTTAATTCAGTGGCGGTAATTCTCTGCAAATTTTTAAACACTGCTGATTTTCATTCCATAAAAAAAAAATCTACATTTATAATCTGAAGCGAAAACAAATAAATCAATATTTGAAGTTCAAATTTTTAAAATTATTTTCTGATAGATTTTTGGGGGGGAAATTTGGGGGCGCATGAACGACTAAGTTATGAGTTCAAATAAATGTGGAGGTGATTGTAAAAGGTTGCTGTCTATATATATATATACCTGTTAAACTTATATACTGCAGAACTACAGTTATAGAATCAGCAACAGTCTACAGAGACGCTTATGGCCGTAGCTGTATTGTTACACCACAGGGGAAATAAAGAATTGTAAAGGATGCATAAAGCAAATTTAGCATTATTATAGTATTACGTGTGTGTGTGTGTGTGTGTGTGTGTGTGTATAAGAAAAATCCTCCACCTGAGAGACCTGAGAGTAAATGTATACTTTTAATCATTTTGTTTCCTTCCTGTCTCGTCCAGGAATCAAACTCCCTCTCCTCCTCCGAGGCATAAAAACCTGTATTGTTTCACCCTGCGCTTAATCCGTTGAATGAATTCCCTTTATCTCCCTTCAATGACGTTCCAAGTAACTTCATCCAAATTTTGAGAAAAATTCCTCCTCGATAACTGATATCATCTTTTGTAGCAGCGATCGTACGTGTGTATCAAGTGCTTATCAAGTTTTTTTTGTTTTGTTTTTTTTTTTAGGAAAAAAGCTGAGCCCTCAGGGTTGTCTACATATACTCAAAATACCCCCCGACTTATTTACTGTAAAAAAAAAAAACATTTTAGTGCATTTTGGTAAATACAACAAATTCCCAGATATTTCAGAATATTTCGGAGTATTTTACGAAAAATTCACAAATTAAATAAATAAAAGCAAAATGTATCATAAATGCAATTTGTGTTTGCGATTAACTGTTATAAAACTACAGCACTGCAGCTATCAGTTCATCCACAACACTTCATCTACCGTTAGAATTTTACAAAATTATGAAAATTAAGGAACTGGAGGAAACCTTCATGCTCGGCTCACAAATGGAAAAAGTACGAGAGGCAGAACGAATGACTTTTCACTTTTTGGAATGTGTAATAAAGTGACAATGTAGCGTCTTCTCGGCATGTCAAACTCCTGAAGTGCTTGCAGCTTAACTCTGTTCTGTAGGAAGACCGAGCAGAAAACAATAGTGCCTCACAGCCAACACATGCACGCAAGTTTTAATGCATGTAAACAGGCTAAAAAAAAACAGACGTGTGAGGCTCTAAAGAGACAAATAGTGAGTGACTACATAATGCATTCACAGACTAAAGTGTTAAAAAAAACGTTTTTTTTACATTAAATAAACCACATATGGTGACTTTCTAAAACTACTTCAGTTCTTAAATTTAAACGCACACACACACAAACTAACGCAGTAAAAAAAGTAACCCTCACACTGTCTTAACACCGAAACAGAGGCCAATGCCTCAATGAGCTCCAACACAACTATTATTTTAACCACATATTTTTCTTTTTGTTTTTAATAATCGATAACAATAAGGAATATCTATCAAGACTTGACTGCAGAACGGTGCTTTAAAAAACATTTGTGAATTGTTTTATCCTGTATAGCGCACTGGATCTCTAAATTCTGATTAAAGAACTTATGTCAAGCATCCTTTAGAAGCCCTTGTTGTTTTGAAACAAATAAAAATACACGGCTTGTTGCGTAGAACATGAGGCGTCTGTCAGTCAAATGTGTTACACTTAGTCTTTACGGTACACTGTCCAAACCTTCCCCATCGTTCTGCATCCATTTATTATAAGGATAAATAAAGAAGCATACATATAAAACACCCCAAGACAACACAGCTGTGGAGAAGCGTCTAAATCTTCACCTAAATCTTCAAAAGAGAGACTTTTGTCAAACTTCTCTGCACACTAACCAGGAACGGATAAACTTTTTTTCTGCCATGAATCTGTCTATAGTCTCCAAACAGACTGTAACTACCATGAGCAAAAGACTATCCCAATATAAAGCACATAAGTGAGGCCTTCACTTTGTTTTGTGTGTTCCCCGGCATGCATTGAACAGTCCACTAACTGAACCCTTTAAAAATCACATCAGGTCCACAGTATAACACACACACAGCTTGTCCAGATCTGTCACCTTACCTCACCTGCTATCATGACGCCCATAATGAATGAGCTTCTTTTTAAACCTTATTTACCCCCTCGCTTGCTGTCTGACTTTATCCTGCGTTATCTTAACAAGTATTCATTAATAAAGACGGATAAGCAACAATCAAGCTGCGCTGTGTATTTATATACATAGTTGTCCAGCCATCTGACTAACCTCATACACATGAGAGCACCAAAACGAACAGTCAAAACTTTAAACGGCGCTCACGGCGTGTTAAAAATTGGGGCCCCGTTCATTTTTAAAATAAGCCGGATTGATCTTATAACAGAATTGAAAGTTTAAAGTGGTAAAACTGCTACTGAATTTTAAAGATAAGCATGCAGGACAATGACGCTCCACAAAACCGTTCATATTGTAGCAAAAATAAATGTAGAAATAAAGAGTTAACTGGTGACTTTAGTATATAAGGAGCTAAAAGAAAAATAAAGTTTTGTAGATGGAAAAGTCGCATACACGTCTGACGAGCTTAAACAGCGCCAGCCTCACGTTTTAGACAAAGGTTAATGCAATAAAACAACACGCAGTGCAATTGTATGACAGTTTAGGAATATAACGTATCCGAATTTTATTTATCTGATCTCGGACGTGCTTTAAAATGACTTGAAACCCATTTTCACTCGCTGTTTTAATAGTATAAACTCGAACGGGCCGGCCACTATAACGCTGCCGGACAGAGTAAATGCGAACTCATACGAGCAGCCGGTAAAATATACATGTTAATATTTACGGTCGCAGTATGAAGTCGCACACGCGAGAAACTTTACGCAAGCCCGTGCACACCTCTTATTACCCCGTTCGATTTTCATGCATAGCACCATTTTAAAACTTAACTGGCTATATATCAGCCGCTTCCACCCATGCAAAACACATGTGAATAAGAGAAACGCTTGTCAACAATATAATGGTGTGTAAAAAAACGCATTTATGTATGTGAGGTGGGCGCCATCCGCCATGTGCTAAGTCAGTTACCCTGTCAGAGCTGGAATGCTTTCCTGCACACAAAGTTACTCGTCTTAAGCAAAAATTAGCCCCCAATACGTCCTGTCCCGACCAAAGACACAACAAACAGGGTAAAAAATACAATAAAATGACACTTACCTGTGTTAGGCATAGCGGAGAATACATATCTGTCGGGTTTGACTCTTGAATTGGCGATGTGTTTGGATATCTGTAGCGAATCAGCGTGTTTATGTGTATTGTGTGTATGTGTGTGTGAAGGTGTGTGTGTGTGTGTATATGTGAATGTATGGGCTGTGTATGTACGTATATGCGTGTCCGTGTGTGTGAAAAGAGAAAAAAAGAGAGACAGAGAAGAAGGGAGAGAGAGGGAAAAATAAAGCCTCGCTGTTGCTTTCACATTTCCAACTCTGCGAAGTGCGCGCGACGCCTCAGCGCTCCATAGAGCTGAACTTTAACCCCGCCTCGAGTTACACACATCTACTGTAACGTGCCGTACTGTTAAAGCTGTACATCCAAACTTTCACCAATGGCATTATCGGCGGCGGCAGCCTATAGGAAAGTCCCGGCGGCGGCTGGGTGCGAGAGCACGCGAGGGGTTTCAGAAAGCCATGTGTAACTGCGACGGGAAACCGCTGAGAGAGGCGATCAATTCATCTTGCGGTCCCGATCGTATGGACAAAAACACACACAAAGTCGTCCGGATGCTTTACAAAACTCTCGTTCGTTACTGTCCTTTATAAGAGCCGCGTCGCGCGTTTGCATCCACCGCGAGCGTTGCGTTGCAGGCGTGTGGCGGTGCGAAGCAACACTGAGTCGGATTTACGAGCAGCGAGGAGGGATCGGCAGGCTTTAGCAAGACAGTAATATCCTTAAAAACCCCCTGTTGCAAAAGCTGCCACTTGTGTCGTGCTTAGTTTCGACCTGAGAGAGAGAGGGAGAGAGAGAGAACAAAAAAAGTGAAGCGCACGATTCGAGTCCGTCCGGCAGAGCGCAGAGACGTTCACAGTGGCCGGTGCACAAACTCTTGGGCTCTTTTCTCAACACAGCGCCCTCAGTTATCGGCACAAGAGCCGCACGCTCATGCGGGACAGGAGAAACGGGCGGTGTAAATACCGCTGCACTTTACAACGACAGAGCCACTGCTCCGTTGTAACAGTATTATAACGGAGAAGCGTGATCGTTTAATCCGTCACGCATTGACGCAGGTTTGATAACTTGCATTGAATTTGTAAAAGCAAAATGTCCGAGATCGTATTTCTGAGTTTAAAGGCGAGACAAACAAAACAACCCATTCAAACGTGTTGAGAAATGATGAAAAATCGACAGATGATA
This sequence comes from Botia almorhae, assembly GCA_036877575.1. Classification (NCBI taxonomy): domain Eukaryota; kingdom Metazoa; phylum Chordata; class Actinopteri; order Cypriniformes; family Botiidae; genus Botia; species Botia almorhae. The sequence continues at coordinate 1,860 of JAZGTJ010001122.1, read as the reverse complement.
CTGGACGCGTCATAAATGCCGTAGACTGACTGCTGTCACATAAACTCCCCGATTGCTTTGTCTCAAACGTTACTGTGGATTTCAACGACTATGTTAAGTTAACGCACCGATAGGTCGTCTGTTAAACATGATGTTATCGCCAATGCCAACGTCAAAAATTGGTATTAGGCTGCAATGGTTCGTTCGTTGTCGTTTTTTATCATCGTTTTAAATAACGTTATAACTGCACATCTTAGAAAAGGCCACCTAAAAAAACTTACAAAAAAGTTACATTTTTAGCAAAAGAAAAAGACAACGACTGCCTTTTAAAATGTATACTTATATATTTTTTAATATGCATCTATAATGAATCGCTCAAAAATGATGTGAAATGTGAAAACACATATGACGTATCGGTTTATTGTCTTATGGTCTAAAACGGATTCAAACTAAATTAAACAGCCAGTCTGACAAGACTCCAGTTTACGGCTGGAGACGGAAAGTGGTTGCCGATGCACTGTTATGTTTCTAATCCCGTGTACTGAACGCGCAAACATCATTAATAATCAAACCAAGTCCAGTTTAACTCAGCTGCTCGGGTTAGCTGGCACTCAGCACGGTTATATTATTAACCAACCACTCTTGCGCATAAGGCAGTCGGGCGCCCCCTAGAAAACTGCAACGTACAGTCTTCATTTATTTATCAATATACAAAGAAAAGTGTTTTTGGAAAGACAGAGGGGCAGTTTAAGTGAAAAATGAATCCGCTGGGGAAAAAACGCACTGTATTTCACTGAATTGCGTACGATTTCAGAGCATAAAATAAAGAAACGAGCACCAACGGGGGGTGACGACTCAAGGCAGCAGCAGTAAGCGTCAGAAATTAATATGCGGTTGTTTATAATTACGCGCAGTCACTCAGTCACACTAACGTGCTGCAGGTGCACGACCGTCCCTCGTGTTTTCACCAGCTTCTCTGCGATTGGCCGAAACTCTGAGAAATCAAAGCCTACGACGTCGCTATTGGGCAAGTTTCACGAGCATGTCACGGCCAGCAGCCCACCATCCCGCAAGAGAAACTCCCTCACAGACTCTCTGCTTGCCGGTAAACAGCCTCGAAAACACTATTAAGTTAGATTGGGAATAGAGAGAGCGCGCTTCTCTTTTGTGATATCACACTTACTTTCGTTTTAAAGTCTGGAGAGGAGGCGAAGACGTGAATACACGAGCAGCCAGAAATCCTCCACCGGACAGAACAGTGCTGTAACTTTCTGTCGTGTAACTGTTTCACGACTGCTTCGAAAAATTAATTGTAGAAGTGCAAATAATCAGTCATACGTCTGACAACGCGCGACCACTCGAAATACATGCAAACGCACAATTATAGCGCTGCAATTTCAGAACGCGAATGTCACACGATGTCCGTTTTAAACGCACAGAAAATATTATTTGTACAAAAAGATGCTTATGTCGTTTAAAACAATAAATATATTTTTACCTTTACGCTTTCAAATTACGACAGTACAGATCGAAGTACACTAAGTGTCTTCGGTTTGATGGACGGGACTTGATACAAAAGTTATCATACGATTTGTTGCGATTTTGCGGACTCGATTGTAACTTCACATCAGAACGTCTGATTGTCGGTTTAGAGTCTTACTGCAAATCGGAACTCGATTCGCGATCCGGCTTGCGCGCATTTATCATTATTGTTTTAGTTTATTTGAACGGACAGTATGCAGCCAGTAACACAGCACGAGTCGTGGCTGTGTGATGTGTGGACTGGGACCCTTTGATTTCATTGAGACTTATTTGAAAAGGTTTAAATAGACTGTTCAGGTGCGCTGCATCAGTATGGTAATTTAAAACATGCATTTTGAT
>JAZGTJ010001121.1:0-64654 GCA_036877575.1 Botia almorhae | reverse complement strand
TTACAGCAAAAACATTATAAACTGCAGAAAGTCATCTTCATAATTAGTATTTTTATGCCGTTTACCAGTAAAAAAGATTAAAACATCTTTAAAAAAATATTTTTATCATTTTTAAGTCAAATGTTTATGATTAAACCAACAGATAATGATTCTCTTGTAATGCGCTTTACTCGGGTAATTACCTTTATTTGACTCTTGAAGGCAGAGTCTCATGTTGGGGCAGAAGATGAAAACACGGACAGAGGAAACTGGAGCAGTAAAAGCGAGTACATGCTCTCTATGGTTGGCTATGCAGTGGGTCTTGGCAATGTGTGGAGATTTCCCTACCTTGCATACAAACATGGTGGAGGTAAGACTCTGTTAACCTTACTGTATCATTCACTTTGTGTTTTTCCACCAATAATGTGTGTTAAATTAAATGAATGTCTTATTCATAGAGTGGTAGAAGTGATCTTTGCACTGAAAAAAATAAATAAAACCTTTGTCCAGTTTAAAGAACAGACCTCAGAGAAAAAAATTAAATGCTATTTTCCTGTTTTATAAATGTAAATGTTATATAAATGTGTAAAGACTTTGAGGAGTTTGGATCTTTACGCTGAAAAACAAGGCAAAATACAAAGCTTGATAATGTTACTGCACTGTTTAATGGCCTGGAAGACAAAAATAAATGAACCGCGGATGGATGTGCATTAATTATATATCAAACTATAAAAGAGATGTAGAAGATACAAAACCCTTTTAATAATCTTTTCCCATCGCTCTCTGTCTCCTTGTATATATTACTGTTCTGCATGCTCCTGTCTTCCTAACAAATCAGGGGCTTTCCTCATACCCTACACTATCATGCTGGCTGTTGCTGGCCTTCCCTTGTTCTTCCTGGAAAGCTCATTTGGACAATTCTGCAGCCAAGGTCCCATCAATGTATGGAAAGCTGTGCCTATATTGCAAGGTAAAGACTTTTCCACCCAGAACTTGAATGTAAAATATGGAGGATCTGGAAGTTGTAAAGTAAATACAAAATACAGTGTTAAAGTGGGCAGTGGTTTTACATATTCTCAGATGCACTTATGCAACACATGTCTCAAGGCTTTGTTAAAGTATCAAACTAACCTTGAGACGTACTACATTGTGCTGACACGTCTAATCATTATGCAGACTGCATACTTGAATATGTCATCAGGAAACATTATTGTTTAATGGGGCTTGTGGACACTGAAAACAAACTTTACTTTTTTCCCATGCTGGTTTGACTGCAAATAAATGCAATTTACTCTAGATTTAAACAGTTTTTTAAACAAGTCAAATGCTTGTCTTTTATAATAAGCTACTGTATATTATATATTTTTTTAGGTGTGGGCATCACAATGATGCTGGTCAGCGCTTTTGTGGGTATCTATTATAATGTCATCATTGCATACAGTATCTACTACCTTTTTGCATCTTTTCAATTTCCTCTTCCCTGGAGTGGATCTTCTGATTTGAACTGCACTGCGACTGAAACAGGTTTGTTATATACACACTATATTTACTTTAAAAGGCACTGACTCTATATCACACACCGCAGGGCTTTTGCTGTGAAAAGTATTTAGAGTAAAAATACTTTGGATCTTTCTGGATTAACTGGTGTTTGAGGAAATTCTTCATTTCACTTTTACCCCAGTGACAAAATTTCCAGATTTAAAACTTCCTTTTAGCTAATGATATAAGTTGAAATTATTCAAACGTCTAGTTCCTTATAGATCTAAATACTTGCATGTACAAAGTATTGCAAATGTGCAAAACATTGTGAATGATGTGTTGTCTATTTGATCTTAACAGGATGTTGTAATATGACAGCTCACAACATTAGCACTGATTGGCTGAATATGAGCCTTGAGAATCAAACATGCCCGGGTGGCTTTTTACCCGGACAGAGCCCAAGCGAGCAATATTGGGAGTAAGTTGACATTTATTGGTTTAAAATCCCTCTGAAAGATGCTTTTCTGTGAGTTGTTTTAAATACTATCTATGGGTTCTCAGCTCGCAATATTAGGTTGTAAAAATGTTTCCGTAATGTTTCCAAAATGTAAAAAATGTTTTTGAAAGTTCTAGGAACGTCCAGTTGTTCAGACGTTTAAATTTTATTGCTGGGTTGTAACAATGTTATTCGAATAGTTTTTAAATTCTGTAACACTTTTTAAATATTAGACTAACTACGTAGGAATAACCTGTTTGATAAGACATATAACATTTTAACAGTATATAACAAAAACATTCTACTAACGTTACAGCAAAAATGTTAAATAATAATTTTTTGTGAGAATTTTGGATAATATTAGCCAGCGTTGGATGACACTTTATCTGTGTATTTGTCCCTTACAAGTAAATACAAAACATTGCATTCTGTATTTTGTTGTTTTTTATGGTATCGCATGTAACTGGGTGGTTATGTTTGTGTATTGTTTCCTTGTATTTGTTCATTTCAACAGTTTCATGACTGAATGATCTTCCCTCAGTAAAGTGGCCCTTCAGCGCAGCAGCAGTATGGATGAGACGGGGCCAGTGGTCTGGCACCTGGCCCTCTGTCTGCTGCTCGCCTGGATACTTGTCGGTGCAGCTCTGTTCAAAGGCATCAAGTCCTCTGGGAAGGTTAGTGTTTAACCCCAGTAAAGTTACTGTGATTTACTGTAAAGTTAAAAGTTAATGTATCACTCAAAAAATAAAAAGCAAAATTTAGTTATGCTAAATTAAAAGTAAAGCGTGTCGTTTTGACAATGTTAACATCCTATCCGAGCTTAATATGCAGAGACAGCTATAACCAATCCATCGGTTTGCTGATCTGCTGTTGTACATAATATATTGTATATTTCAGGTGGTCTATTTTACAGCCATCTTCCCTTACTTTGTTCTTTTGATCCTGCTGATTCGTGGTGTTACTCTGGAAGGGGCAAGAAATGGTATTGAGTATTACATCGGTTCCCAGTCCAACCTCACCAAACTGGCAGAGGCTGAGGTGTAGTTCAAGCTCTAACTTCACTGTTTACATTGTGTAGCTCGTTGCATTAGCAGCGCAAAGGTTGTGGGTTCGATACTCAAGGAACCCTAACATGTACTGATAAATTGTTTACCTCGAATGCACTGTAAGTCGCTTTGGATAAAGCATCTGCCAAATGCATAAATGGAAATATATATTCACAGATATGCACATGTATCGGAGAGCTAATTTCGCCTGTTTTTATGCTAAAGGTTTGGAAGGACGCAGCCACTCAGATATTTTTCTCTCTCTCCATCGCCTGGGGTGGTCTGATGGCTCTGTCTTCATACAATAAGTTTTACAACAATTGCTATCAAGACTCTATTATAGTGTGCGTTACAAACTGCACCACCAGTGTATTTGCTGGCTTTGCCATCTTCTCCATTCTTGGACACATGGCACACGTCTATAAGAGACCCGTGTCAGAAGTCGCAGATGCTGGTAAAATTAAAATAGTGTTTTTTGGTTTACAGTCAATATGAAATGTAACAATTTGTAACAGTGGGTGTGGCTAACTGGGTGTGGTCTAAATATGGTGGCTGGAAGGGATTGGTTAAAAATACGAGGGCTTGGTGATGTCATCCATAAAAAGACCAAATTACAGTTACTAATGATAGATTATGAAGACCAACTTTTTTGGAAAAACATGATGCATCAATGAAATGAATTGTTCAAAATAAGACTGAGAAAGCGTATTTAAAATTCTACAAATATTTGTTAATATCATATTGACTTTAAATCAGCAAAACAATGAATTAGATTGTGCATTTGTAGAATGTATTAAGTTGTGTTTAAAATAAATGTAATGCTAAGCCCACATTTGTTTTATAGGGTTCGGACTGGCTTTCATTGCATATCCAGATGCTCTCTCTAAGCTGCCTTTATCACCTCTGTGGTCAGTCCTGTTCTTCTTTATGCTTATAACTCTTGGCTTGGACTCTCAGTTTGCAGGAATAGGTAAGACTTACAGGGGAGATATACTGTATACTGCATAATCTTTACATGGTACACAGTTACATGATGAACTTATGCATAGCTTACATGGTAAATGTATGAATATGTAAACCAAGGTAAGTTATATTACCTTGAAGGAACTTTCCATTAGTCTTTGCATTTGACATTTGACGTGTACAACCTGTATGCCCCCACCTTGGCTCATGAACACTCAGTTTTGGGCACTTGTATGTTAAACCAGTCACCTGATTCAGTAAGGTTACATTACTGATTTACTCTGCAGCCTCAGGAAAAGACATTCTGACCACTAACTGGCTGATGGCATCTTTAGAAGCGTCTTTAGAAGCCCTTCACTACTAACGATTACAAAACACTGTTTTAACATACATGTTCAGAACGCAATTTCTGCCACTGTGTGGCCAGAAGTGGTACTGCAACACAAGCTTGTCAGTACTGGGGGTCAGGTCTTGTTCATGCAAGTTCAAGTAGTGCTTCAAGTAGAAAAATGATTTCATTAGAAAATGGAGTAAACAATGATTATTTATTGCATTTAAAGGAATGCAGACAATAGTCTGCAAACCAGCATCATCCCAGCTAACAGTTTAAGGCTTTAAGAACGTTTCTGTAATGTTTCCATTAAGTATCAAAAATGTTAAAATGTTATTTTGAACGTTCCAGGAATGTTCAAAACATCCAGTGTTTTAGATGTCGTATTCATGTTATTTCTAGGTTATAAGAACGTTATTTAAAAATGTTTAATTTTGTAGCGTTTTGAAAACGTTCCACTTAAGAATAATGTTTTGATATACATGATATATAATGTTTATAAAAGGTTTTACTAATGTTACTTCAAGATCGTTTTGATAACTTTCAGAAAACATTTAAAGAACATTCCCCAACGTTCTGAGAACGTTCCCTATTAGCTGTGAATATTGTCTCCTTTATGTGCTGAATTACATGATTATTTGTACATGAATTACAAAATATGTGCTGAATTACAAATATATTATCACAGATTGTGATATTCTGGCATCATTAGTTATATAAGAAATCACGACTCTAGCCTGTGTAAATAAAAAGCTTTATAATTGTCACAGTAGCTTTTTATTTACCAACATATAATAATCATGATCTGTCCACAGAGGTTATCACCACCTGCCTCCAGGATGCCTATCCTAAAGTCCTGAAGTCCAAACGGAGTCTGGTTACCATAGCAGTGTGTATTATTCTCTTTCTGCTTGGTCTGCTGTGCGTCACTAGGGTAAGCGAACCGTACTGAGGAGCATTGATTAGCAGTGGCTCAGATTTCATAGTGAAAAGATACAAGTGGGGGATAAAGCACAATAACACAACCTTACAAATTAAGCGCAGTTGTTTTTTCACAGAGTGATAAGAATTTAATCCTGTATTCGGTTTTACAGGCAGGAATATACTGGGTGAATCTAATTGACACGTTTTGCGCTGGATGGATTCTCCTGATTGCTGGATTGCTGGAGGTTTTAGGTCTATCCTTGCTATACGGTAAATATGTTAGTAATATGGGATTTTATTTGTAATTCTATGTCATTATTTATTGGTCTGTACATTTCTAACTGGTTTTAGTGTATCTGCGCTAAAATTGACAGGTGGTAATCGGTTCATCAAGGACATTGAAATGATGATTGGGACCAAGAGCACCCTCTTCTGGTTATGGTGGAGAGCTTGCTGGTATTTTATTACCCCAGTGGTTTTAACTGTATGTACGGTCCTTTTTTAAATAAATGTACAGTTACTTATAGTACATACATATATAAATACATTCAAAAGCACAACGCTTGTAGACAATGTGATTTTTTTTCATTAGATTATTCTTGGATGGTCCCTATACTCTTTTGCACCACCCACGTATGGCACAGTTACATACCCACAGTGGGGCATCTCTCTGGGCTGGAGCATGGCTGCATTTTGTCTCATATGGATCCCTATAGTGGCAGTCTGGAGAGTGTACAAAGCTAGCGGACACCCCTGGCAGGTAATGCACTGTGTTTACTTGTTAATCAGCAAACAAAAAAAACTTTTTCTGGAATTAGTATAGAAGTATCGAAGTATGTCTCTGTGCATTGTATTGCTTCATAATCTCATAATAATCTCATTGCTTCGTAATGCTTTTGTTATACAGCGTGTCAAAACAGCCTGCTCACCCACAGACGACTGGGGTCCTTACCTGGAGCATCACAGAGGAGAGCGCTATGGTTCGAAAGCCATGCCTGATGCAAATCTATTTGTAATCACAAATAAATGTGATACTAGGTTATAACTTTATTCATGTGTTGTAATATATTTGAAGACATTTTTTCACAGATAATCTAGAGTATGACTATTTCTCTTGGTAAACTGTGTGTAATAACGCACATTCTTTTACAGTGATGCGAAAATGAGCACAATTTAATTTTTCAATGTATTCATTTTTGTCCTTTATATATGATTGATTTCCCTCTCTGTCTCTGCCATTAACAACTTGTTTTTCAGTTCAGAATTATAGGATTTTATTTGTTACCTTCGCGAGAGTTTTATATGTTTACAATGATCATTTTGACAATTATTTTAGACTAATTAAAGCTATTAATTGAACCTAAATATTTGTTTTAATCATAGATAAATAGGTGACAAGCAATCAGTTGACAGATTTATATTGGAGCTCCATTTCATCCTGCAAATATTCCTTTCAGAAAACAAACAGCCAGACAGACGCAGTTTAGTACATTTACTAAAATACATTTATTTTAGGTATTTATACCACTGAAAAGTTACTGTAATTACACAAAACAGCAAAGCTATAGTTTAACTGTTGAACATGAATTGTAGACCAGCTGCAGTAAGAGCAACAGACAGAATCATCCATCAGAACAACAGTGCTGGCTGTAGAATTGGTTTTTGTTGGATCCAGGTAACAGACTTTACTGGTTTTTCCAGCACAGAAGTAATTTCTCATCGGCTGCTTCATTCTTGTCTGCTGCTCACAGCACTGGAGCTTCCTGTTCTGCTCTCATTACACTGTAGAGGGTTTCTGGGTAACTGGCAGGGGGCCAAAACAACTGTTGCACGCTGGTGTTGTAAAAGACAGTGGTGTGAGAAAGTAACATTTTATAGGATCCACATGATGCACAGAAAACACTCGGTAATGCAGAACACATGTACTGTCATTTTAGAGAACAGAACAGAAGTGTTTAAAAACAACTCCATTCACAATCATATATTCTACATATACAAATGTTCATTCTTCATTTTCAGTGATGCCTTTTTATTTGTTTTCTTCTGTCAATCTTTATCTCAAATGATACAGCATAGCAACAGCAACAACAAGGTTATGGATCTGATTCATTCATTGATGTCATGGGTTCTAATTCCCTCAGGATATACACAATATATAACTTGAATTTAATGGTTATGGATAAAAAAGGATCAGCTAAATACTGAATGGTAACTAACGGTAGATAAATAACCTTCAGGACGTATCATCAGTTGTACACTGGATTTAGGTAGCTTGTTCTTACCAGGGTTCCCAGTCCCTAAGCCTCGTTTCAGTGTGTTGATCAGAGGGTATCTTCCCTGATTACACATGCTGCCAGTAAAATCATCCAGGTCCATTGTCCACACCATAGCCCCTCCAAAGTTATTTTGTGTCAGCCAATGTACCTGTTTTAAGTTTTCAGAAAGACACATTTATCTGTATGTGCTAGTGTAACCTCTAAAAGCGGCAATCACTGCGCACAATGCAGAAATATGACAGGATAACTGATAGTTTTATTCATTTAATTAAGCATATTTGTAACAATCAGATACAGATTTATTCATTCCACACTTTTTGTTAATTTCTAGGTTTGAATTGAATAGCAGATTTTTAATGTGGCATCAGATTTCTTATCCCACTGTACAGTTAAGTCAGATTGTGTTAGTAAAGTCATTAGGATATGCAGCTAAAAGTGATGCTAGAGTAAAACCCTACCTTGCTTAAGAAGCTCCTCATGTTGTCATAGCCAACCCAAACACTCTGCCTGTCGTATGCGTAGGGAACCATCTGGTCAGTGTTCCACGCCTGAGTACCTCCACTCGCCAAGAAGGAACAGATCTGATGGAAAAAAGTTATTGTATTGCATAGTAGCCCCACCTACAGTAAACTACAGTTTTATCCTTATGTGATGACATACTTTACATTTATTTTGTGAAATTCTGTTTATGTTGCATAAAACAATGCATAACAGAACCACAAGGAAGTGTAAATTGTTCAAGTCTTACTTCATAGTATGCCAGGAATCCAGACTGTTTTGTGAAAGGTCCAGCAGGTCCAGGTCCATTAGCAGGAGCTCCAACACCAGTATTGGAGGAGTTGACCAGCTTGAAAGTCTGTCCATAGGTGGGAAAACCGACAAGAAGTTTCTCAGCAGGGGCTCCATTGCTCTGCCAGTACTTCATTACAAAGTCCTAATAAAATAGAAAATACCACAAATATTACAGGTTTGGACAGCGTTGGTTTGGACTAGTCAAAAACAATGTGTCTGGATGACCCACCACATTGAAATTGGCAAAACCTTTATCTGATGGACCAGCAAACAGGGGGCTGTTCTCCCCTGTGACCTGCTCCCAGGAGCCGTGGAAATCATAAGTCATGACATGGAAATAGTCAAGAGTCCTGCAAGGAGAAAAGAAATAGTGTCACTTATGGTTAAAGGAATAGTTCATCCTAAAATGGAAATTCTCCTTTGGATGTTTTTCCAAATCTGTATGACTACTGGTTACTGCTGAGACCCGAGTCAGTTATCAGCCAACCATTCAGTCTCATTTATAAACCCCAATCAACCAATTTATTACAAAAAAAAATTTGTTGTAAAGAATGACCTGTTCACAAATCAGACTCGTGCTGTAACTAGAATCAATGCACTCACATTGTTTGCTGCGGTTTATGGGCGAACGGCCTACATTTCTGCACATGGTAATTGTACGATTTTATATGGAAATCTTTTATGTTGCTTTTTTGGTTCTTGTGCATAAAAATAGATATTATAAACATGCATACTACTCAGAAATGAAAAATAACAGCGTACAAGTTTAGAATGACATGAAGCAAGTAAATAATGATGTAATCCTAAAAATGACAAAACTTAATCTTTTAAAACTCATTTAACACAACTAGAAGAAATGTCTGAATGTCTACACACTGGCTGAGCTGGGCGATCTGATATCCAGAGTCGATTAAGGCTTTGATGGCGGCAACAGCAGCAGTCAGCATGAGACGTGGACGGTTGGTTTCTTTACTCTCTGCCTCAAACGCAGCTATCATTTCCTGTCGTGTAAAATCAGAAGCATTGGTGTACATTCATATTTGATCTTTATAGTTCTGTTAGTTTTTTTTGACTCGGCTAAACATCGGCAGAGACACCATTCAGTCACTGCATTGCATTAGATCATGTGTCTTTAACCTTTTCAGGCCAACAAAGGCCCTTCAGTAGTTAGAGAGATGGAGCAGAGTCCCCGTGTCACATACTGTATGTAATTGAACCCCTGCTGAAGACCCCTGTACTGGACCAGCATTGATTTGGAGTGTTATATTACATTAGCCTGTGCTGCCACACCTGTGTCAGGATTGTAAAGAGCTGTTTGTCTTGAGGAGGGCTGCCACGTGAACCAGGATATTGCCAGACAAGATCCAGACCATCAAACCCGTTCAGCCTCAAGAACTTGATTGTGGAGTTGATGAAAGTCTGACGGTTAGCTGGACAGGAAACCATTGTACTGAACCTGAGGAAGAAACAAAGATGAAAAGTTATGGAGACAGTGAGGTACGAGCAATGGATTTGGCCAATATTTTTATTTAGATATTTGTATGTTTAAACAATCTCTTACTTTTGGGTATCAAAGTCCCATCCACCCACTGCCAGGAGAGTCTTCAGATTTCTGTTCCTGTGGAAGAACATAAAATCATTTATTTGATTTGCTAGGCAAAACAAAAATTTGGGAACTAAAATTGAGTTAAATATTAAGAGACATTTAGGTATATAATATTACAGTTTAATGTATGTATTTGCAACAGAGTACTCTATGCATTCAGAAGTGTACTAACTGGATCTTCAGAGCCTGCAGTTGTTCATAGAGTGCCTTGTCATCCCAGTCAATACTCTTGATCTCATTGTTCTCCATGCCAGCGAAGGCATAGATCAGATGATCACACAGGCACGGGTCAATATTTGATGGAAAGAACTTTCCAGCATCAGGTCTGTACTGAGCCCAGTTGGTGAAGTAACATGTTAACAGATAAGATCTTCCTGATAAAGACCAGAATGATTGGAATGAACCAAACAATATATTTCTTATGGGGGAAAACAGATTCTATAGACATTTTATATATTGTGCAAAGCTTGAAAACCTGATGTGGCATAGAGTTACTTTGAGATCAGTCAGCACAAATATCATGACATCTGTCTAACAAACACAGACAGTATACCATAGAGTATTTAAAGAGAAAACTCATCCCTGTTTTGGACTGTAATCTGGAACTTACCCATCTGCACTTGCAGCAGAAGAGCCAGACCTGTAACATAAATACAACCAGTGTAGAAACCACTATACTTACATTAAAGTATATTTAATTTTCAATTACTGTCAAAATATCTACACAAAATACTTGAACGAGGGCAAAGTAAAAATTAATGTTAATAATTACTATTTTGTAAATAACATTTTTTAAAATGTGATCAAATGACAGTTTTCTCTGAAAATCATACAAAGTGTATAGTTTGTATATAGCCCTAATGCTTAATTAAGCAGTAAAAATTATTTTTCCTTTTTCTTTTGAAGTATCTAAAAGTATTCTGTCTCAATACTTAAGTCCAAATTTGCTAAACAAATTTAATGATGTACAATTACAGCACTCAGGTACTATATAACCCTGAATACACCCCTTTAAAACCTATTCAGAAACACCTTGTCAGACTGTTTGTTTAATAAAATAAAATAAATGCATTTCTGATTATTACAAAAAACTACCATTTACCAACCAGTGTAACTGAATAAACAGAAAAATGTTACATACTCAATAATAAAATAATACAATGAGTTTTCTACTCACCAACGTGAATCAGGAGCTTGTTCATTGTGACTACAGTATGTACAGTTAATTCCTGCCTTATATTCCTTAGCTAGACACCCTCTGGTATTCATTTAGCTTTTAATTATATTTGCACTAGTTCTTAATGGCAGCAGCGCTAATGCAAAAATTCATTGTCATCATATCAAAAATGTTTGCACAACAGCACTTCTCCTAAAGCCTCTTTAGCAGATAAACTTAATCTGTCCCTGTGCTCAGTAACAATATCTAGGTGACGCCTTAACTTTGATCACAATTGTATTTACATATGCAATGATTAAAATACATTGATAAGGCAGAGGTATGTATTGTCGTTTATTTGCAATTGTAGCTTGCTGCTGAGTGTCTGTTCGAATATATTATATTTCCTTATCTAAATGTGTAATTAAGAAAATGTACATTCATGATTCATTCTCAAGATTATTCAATACATTGACAGAATTATTGCAATGATCCATTACATGTGATAAATACTGTATTGACCTTTTGCTATTACATTGTTTTCACATTGCTGCCTATCCCTTTCCTACTTTTGTTAGATGTACAGTCCAGTGCATGCCCAAATAGCAAATGAGTCAAATAAGTCTTAAAAAAACAATGCTGAATGTTACGAAATTTGATCGGCATCAACATTAAAGAGAAAAATAGTATGCATAGCTAGCCCAGGCTGGATACCAGAAAAATCAATAAAGGAAAATGGTGGGTGTTTGCACGCATGATTTTATTACTCCAGAAGTACTTCTTACATATTTAGCCTGATGAAATGGTCAAAATGTAAAGTGTCGGCCAAGTATGGTGACCCACACTTTGGGAATTTGTTCTCTGCATTTAAGCCACCCAGCTGGAGCACACACATTGGTGTAATGAGCTGTGAACACACTGCAAAATTTGAACACACAACAGAGCAGTGGGTAGCACTGCTGCGCCCGGAGAGCAATTGGGGGTAAGGTGCCTTGCTCAGGGGGACCTCAGTTGTTTCCTGCCATAGCACTGGGAATTAAACCATTCCAGTTTTAGCAAGTGTGGTTAATAAAAATAATTATGGAGTGATAGACTTAGTTTTTTTCTTTTGATTAACATACATCAGAACAACAGCTGTTTTACATACTGTATTTACATTAGCGCAAATTGCTAATCTTGTTAGCAGAGGCTATTTTCAATGACTCGCCGTTGCAAAGACATTTTACCCCTAGCATATCACTTGTAATTATGCTTTGTGTAAATCTATCACATGCAAACACAATGCTATTTGTTGCTATTTACAGTACATTTGGTGGACACTGTATTTACTCTTATATGATTCTTAGTGTTAGTAGCCACAACCTTATTTACTCTTAATTAAAGGGTTTTAGAACATGACTTGCTGTAATGTATGACTCATGAAAATAAGGTAACGTTAATGTAACATTAGGTAGTGTTAAATCCAATAGCAGTTTTTAATAAAATCAAAGAATAACATAACTATGCTAAAGTCTAACGCTAAAATGACCTTCTGAATTATAATCAGTGTGGAATTAAAGTAGGTCCAGTAGTGTAGGGGAATTAGCCTCTGCTTGCTCGGTACCCCTACCCACAATGCACAGAGGTAAGGATTCCTGCTTAAAATTATTTATTCAGTTATTTAGGGCAGAAATTATTGTACTGGAAAGTTATGGGTGTCAAAATAGCAGATGAGAAGCTGCAAAATATGAACAAAGCTATTCTCCTTTTTTCAAAACATGTAACTTATAGCTGATCTCTTACAGATGCCCACCCAGAAAACAGCCGTGCATGGGGACCTCAGATTGATGACCTTTAAGGTGATTATTATGACTAAAAATTGTAATGTAAAGTTATAAATGTTATGAATGTGCTTGATGTGTTTCAACAAAATGGCACAAGACATAATTCTGCTAATCACATTTTATTTCCTTTATTTCAATCCAGCAAAAAGGGTTTTGCCTCCAGTACCTTGACATACAATCATTATTGGTTAAACAATAGTCCAGAAATGCTAGTGTCACTTTAAAGTTTATAGACAAAGATATCATAGACAGAGCAGGTAAAACAAAGGGCAATCCATTAAGTCAATAAGGTTCAACAAGTTTAAATTAATTAACTACTGATATAGAATTTCTACCAATGATTTGTCTGAAATAATGATTTGTAAGAAATATTAAATTCTTTATATGCGTAATAATATATTCTTTATATATTTAGGAAAGGTGAATACAATTAAAGAATCTCAGATGTTGTTTGTATTATGTTGTGGTACATGGACAGAGAAGGTCAGGTTCTAGAAAAGGGAAAATTACCAGGAAAATGACCCAGGATGGGTTTGTGTTGTGTGTGAGGTCCAGGTGATCATGTCCTTGCTTTAATAGGTCAAAAGGTGCGGGCAAAATCCAAGTATTATGACAATTAACTACAGATTGCTGGCATTGCCAGCACAGAAGTCACATCTCATTTGCTGCTTCCTGTGCTGGTACTTGTACCTGTAGTTGTGCTTCCAGTAGTGGTGGTTCCTTTAGTGCTAGTTACAGTGGTGGTTCCTTCAGTTGTGGTTCCTTCAGTTGTGGTTCCTTCAGTTGTGGTTTCTTCAGTTGTGGTTTCTTCAGTTGTGGTTTCTTCAGTTGTGGTTTCTTCAGTGGTGCTTCTCACAGTGTTGCATTCTGTAGTGGTGGTTTCTTCAGTGGTGGGTTCTACAGTGGTGGTTTCTTCAGTGGTGGGTTCTACAGTGGTGGTTTCTTCAGTGGTGGGTTCTACAGTGGTGGTTTCTTCAGTGGTGGGTTCTACAGTGGTGGGTTCTACAGTGGTGGGTTCTTCAGTGGTGGTTTCTGTAGGGTTGGTTCCTTCAATGGTGGTTTCTTCAGTGGTGGGTTCTACAGTTGTGTTACTATCAGGAGATGTAGGAGGTGCTTGCGTGACTGGCAGGTGGCCAAAACAATTTTTGCAGTCTGGTGGTTTAAAATAGAGGGAAAATAGAAAGCAACTATTTGTTGGAGCCATACGATACCAATATAGTGCAAAGTAAAGAAACTCTAACAAAACTAACATAAAACTCATTCAATCCAAAGCATGTGTATTATTTTAGAGACACTTTTAATTATTGGATATTTATAAGATTTGTGTGCCATATAGGGAATTATGCATTTACATACAGTAAGTAGTTTTTTATCCGTCTATATAAATACTCATGTTCTCATGGCCTATAATGGTGGGTCCACAGCATGTTTTCATAATGCTTGTAAATTATTTTTAGGACAACTAACTAGTATTGTTCATTGATGTTTTTCAGCTGGTCAATGGATTCTGTATGCTGTTTATCAAGAGGTCTATCCTTACCAGGGTTTCCAGTCTCCAGGCCACTTTTCAGAGCGTTGATCAGAGGAAATTTTCCCTCATTACAGAACATGCCAGTAAAGTCATCCAGGTCTAATGTCCATACCATGGCCCCTCCATAGTTGTTTTGCTTCAGCCACTGAATCTAAATTAAAAAATATATTTATAGAAGATTTATAGAAAAACACTTTTAGCAACATGGTCCTTTTGCTAACATGACATTTTGCTAACGTATGAAAACATATTTCCCTATATTTGTTTAACGTGTCTCTCAATATAGCCTGTGTATAGAATTTATTGTAGAAGGCAACATACTTTGTCCTTGAAGCTTGTGATGTTGTCATAACCAACCCAAACATTCTGGCTGTTGTATGCGTAGGGAACCATCTGGGGAGTATCCCACGCCTGAGTAGCTCCACTCGCTATGAAAGCACAGATCTGAGATAAAACAAACAAACATGTGAGCCATTGTTCTGCAAGGTAGCCTGATAGAAACCACAGTGCCATTTGTATGCAAAGAGTCACTTTAATTGATTTGGTGAACTTCTGTATTCAGCCTAAGACAATATAAAAAACAGAATGTATAAATTGTTCTCGAAATGTCTCACTTCATAGTATGCCAGGAATCCAGCCTGTTTTGTGAAAGGCCCAGCAGGTCCAGGTCCATTAGCAGGAGCTCCAACAGCAGTATTGGAGGAGTTGACCAGCTTGAAAGTCCGTCCATAGGTGGGAAAACCAACAAGAAGTTTCTCAGCAGGGGCTCCATTGCTCTGCCAGTACTTCATTGCGTAGTCCTAAAATAATAAGGTAAGTTTTTCAAAATGAAGGTCTGTCTTGACAAAACTGAAGGTGCAGAAGTCAGATTTGGTGCTGATTAACTTGGTGGACACTCCATTTCTAGCTATTGCTAATATGCACAGGTTTTCTGACCAAAGAAATCATGCTAGTTAAATTAATTATGAAGCCTAGTGGCAATGCTGTTTTGCTGGATTGTTGTGATTGGATGACTTACCACATTGAAGTTTACAAGGCCGTTTAGATCTGCTGGACCAGGATACAGGGGGCTGTTCTCCCCTGTTATCTGGTTCCAGGATCCATGGAAGTCGTAAGTCATTACGTGGAAATAGTCAAGAGTCCTGAAAAAGTGAAAGACAATCATGTGATTAGCCCATGAATTAGCTTCTTGCATCTTCTAGGAAACTGTTAGGAATGTCTACACACTGGCCAAGCTGGGCAATCTCATATGAAGCGTTGATCATTGTCCTGGTGGCGGCAACAGCAGCAGTCAACAGAAGACGAGGGCGGTTGGCTAAATTGCTCTCTGCCTCAAACGCAGCTATCATTTCCTGTCGTGTAAACATAAAATGATGCTGTGCATTCATGTTTGACTTTTTTAATTGTATTCATTGTTTTATGTTGACTTGATTGTCATTTATTTAGGGGTTCGGATGTGCCACACCTGTGTCAGGATTGTAAAGAGCTGTTTGTCTTGAGGAGGGCTGCCACGTGAACCAGGATATTGCCAGAAAAGATCCAGACCATCAAACCCGTTCAGCCTCAAGAACTTGATTGTGGAGTTGATGAAGGTCTGTCGATTAGCTGAAGTGGAAACCATTGTACTGAACCTGAGGAAGAAACAAAGTAGAAACAAAGAAGAAATTTTATGCAGTTATGTATGTATAATACAAGTATACCAATATAATATCTATTTATTCTAGTTTACTGTTTAGTCTACTGTTTGCTGCTCTGCTGCAACCCTGCAGTTTTGTGTCTCTAAATAAAGGCTACTTGACTGTAATCTCTTACTTTTGGGTCCCAAAGTTCCACCCACCAACAGCCAGGAGAGTCTTCAGATTGCTATTCCTGTTAGAAAAACACAAGTGCTTATTGGAATGGTATAATGCAAAACAATAGAGAATAATCAGAAACTATTAGAGGATAATATTGGGTTATAATAATATTAAGAGTCTAAGTATGACATACAGTATTTCTTTGTCATTGTTTTCAGTATGTAGAAATACTTACTGGTTTTTCAGGGCCTGAAACTGTTCAAAGAACACATCGTCATCCCACTCCTTGGTTTTGATCTCATTGTTCTCCATGCCAGCGAAGGCATAGATCAGATGGTCACACAGGCATGGGTCAATATTTGTGGGCAAAAACTGCCCAGCGCCGGGTCTATACTGACCCCAGTTGGTGAAGTAACATGTTAACAGATATGTCGATCCTGGTGGAGACAGAATGAAGCACTGCTAGAAACGTTTGTTACAATGTTGTCACAATGTTTAACAGGGGTCTATGTTGCCCAAAGCTAAACGAGAGATGCTGATATATCATGAATTTGCTTTTAAATCAGTCTGCACAAATATCATAATATCTCTTTAACAAACTGCAGTACACCACAGAATACACAAAGAATAACATTTAAATATGTGCGCCTGCTCGAAATCCGACACGGTTACCTACCCAGCTGCGCGTGCAGCAGGAAAGCCAGACCTGTAATGCAAATATAGATCCGTTTAAATCTGTTTTTAAACAACCTGTCAAAATTGTCAAAACATATTCTTGATGAATTTTAGAAATTTACGTTAAACCAATCCATACCCATGTACCAGTAAAAAGCTAATACAACACACTCAAAGCGTTTTCCAACTTACCAACACAAATGAGTAGCTTACTCATGGTACCTATGCAGAGTTATCAGGTAATCTCTGCCTTTGTGCCTTATATATTCCTTGAAAGGGCCACCTATCACATCCATTTAGCTTCCTATCATATTTACACTGGCTCTTAATGGGCTATTCTAACTGTAAGTTCTCAGTCAGGATATCAAAACATTGTCTTATGTTTGTACAAGGGTACTTTTCTAAAAGCCTTTCTTTGTTTATCAGATAAACTTGATCTGTCCTTGTGCTCACTAACAATATCCAGATGACAGATTTAAATTTTCAGTCACTGTGTCACTTCGTACGCATAATATACACAAGCATTGACTACCAGTATGCCAAAAACTTTATTTCATTGTGTAACTACAGTTCTTCTGCTTTGTTCACTATACAACAAATCTTATTTCTGCACTTAATTTGCTGTCTGTATGCTAAATACTACAATGTACAGTATGAGATACAGTACTGTACATACTGTAATGTACAGTGCTCCTTGAGACAAATCAAGACACCCCAATAACCCAATTGATTACCCAATTAGATAAAAAACTTAAATAATATATTACATGATATCAAAGGATTAACAGGTAAACTGTCAACTTAGACTCAAGAAGCGACAGGATAAATGAATCAATCCACACTTTAATTCAAGTTTACCACAATAACTAACACAAACAACACTGAGTAAATGACAAAGCCAACACAGTGGCGGTGGATATGCGAAAAATAATGAGGCACACGTGAATATAATGAGGGCAAGGACATAAAGCACTTGACACAACGGCACCAACGAGTGCGTTACAGTTGTTTACTCTTAGTTCTCAGTGTTGTTCTAAGAACATGGCTTATCGACATTTAAAAGTGCACAGAAATTATGACTCACTTTCTGGTCGGTTTACCGCTTATACAATCTGCCTGAATGAAAAGATTCGAAATGATATTATATTGGTAGATATTATAGTGTTTGAAGTAATATCACATATGACTCACCAATGTTGACATTTGTCACTGTTGAAGAGCACTAGTCATCTATTATCATTATTAAAATCTCTGGACTATTGTTGTGTGTGCACTGCCTAGTGCAATTACCGCTCTTTTTGTACTCAGTGTTATTTTTGTCATTTAATGTTCTTTACTTATTAGTTTTTGTTTAATTTTTAAAATGTGTTCACCAATTCAGAATGAAGCTTATTGTAATTTAGGTTTTTTTAACATTCCTAAGGGCCCATTAGATTTTAAGAACAATGTTTATCATTTTTAAACTTCTTGAAATGAGAATAAACATTGTATTTGTTTGTAGTCTCACTCTTTGTATAATCATTTTAAGCAATTACTCCAAATAGGTTAGGTGTATATATATTTAGTAAATCTTGTGTTTTTTTCTGCAAACCACACAGGATATTTACACACGCTATGTTTTATTTCTCAATGAATAGATCAAGGCATTGTAAAGGTGCCTTTGCAGTTTTCATCCGAGATAAACGACTTCCAATCTAATCTATGCACACATAACTCGAATCATTTTCAAGCACAATTTAAACGTGATCTTAAAAACGCTGCCAGCTACCTGAACTAAGTAAACGTGAGAATGTTGTCAATTAAATGCGGTTACAGGCGTCCAGTAAACTATAGCACGGCAGTGTCTTTATCCTTAATGCGGTATCATTCGTGCCCTCTACGGCCCGTCGCGCTGGCAGAGGTGTGGCGCCTTTTCACTCTTAACACAGACGCTTCAAAACACGGGGCCATCTTGGGGGAAGACAGCCTGCTGTGAAGTTCGCAGACCAGCCACTACTTGCTTTAAAACAAGCATATCACCACTAACAGTGATTATAGATATAGCCAAGAGCCATCTGTGCATAAAGCAAAGGTTGTTTGTCAACTTCACGAGGCCCTTTCCTCGTTGACAGCCGCGGTCAGACCGACTCCGACCGCGCTCCGCCAGAATCAACTGACGTTTCTCATGTCCCGCCTCCACGTAGGAAGACGACCAATGATAGCGCCTAAAAAAGCGAGCGTAATGACGTTTCCGCTTCTGCGCACATGCGCAATGTCATTTTGTCCAAAGCTCCTCACTGTTCACATCGAAGATGGCGGCAGGCTTTGACCTGCTATATAAGGATTTCTGTATTAAAAGAGTGGGCAAGAAACTTTTTTTATCGTTACTTCAAGTTGCATTAGATTAGAAGTGACTACATCTTGTCACAATAAGTTTGAGGTAAGCGCCCAGGCAGCCGGAAATCATCCCGCTGACTTCGGGAAAAAAGGCAATTGAACTAGCTAATGTTAACATTTTGCGAGCGCAGGCTACTGCTGCGGGTCTTGTACATGTGAACAGCAAAGTGTGCTAGAGCATTGTTTCTCCCAAAATCATTGTTACTAGTGGAGTTGAGTTGACAAGGGTGCTTGTCAAAACCTTATTGACATTGTGACACGAGATTCCCCTTCACTCACGTTCGCTCCTACTTCGAAAAAGCAACTGGAGGGAAAAGGGGGGTGTTTTCAGTGGATGAATCAAAACTTGAACTGGTGTGCCAGAGGCACAAATGGATAACGATTAACCCGATCCAGCGTTTCTTAATGCTATGGTAACTACTTTGCCCAGCCACGGCGTGAAGATCGGGACGTCCGCAGTGCAAACTTTGAACGGAGGCAATGCAATGGATCCGCACACTGAAAGCGGCACTCCAGTGTCCGGTGACCCATCATCTTCATCCTCAGACGACGCTTCAACTTCTGTCCCAGTTGTCAATAACGGGCCCGGGGTGGCAAAAGGACATGCAAACGTGACTGTCACCCAAAACACAGTGATCCAGTCTTACGGGAATCCACAATGCGCTGCGCCAGCATCAGCAGCAGCATCATCGAGTGCGGGAGGCAGCGTACCCTCAGTGGTCAGGCCACCTATGCAAACTGCTGGAACAGGTTTACCTTTTAACGGGAGTAGTAATAATGCCGTGTCAGTGACTGTAGCCAATGTAGCGACCCAGCCAGCCCCGGGACTAATAACTACTACAACTACCACAACAACCCCTGTTTTGATGAACCAGACTCCCGCGTCTGTGTCTGCCAGTCCAGGTGTACCCAATAAGTCCGAGTCCCCTAAAACTATCATTCAGACCATCAGCCCCGGCACCATGACCCTCGGACCACAGCTTCAGAGCCCTGGGGTGGCCAAGGGAACCGTTTTACAGGGAGTTGCGAGAACAGCAGCTCCGGCAACTGTTGCTGTGGCGGCGGCGGCAGCATCCAGCCCTGCCATCAGGGCGATTGCGCCACAGGTGTTAGCGCCCCGACTACCCCAGAGCAGCCCGGGCCAGAACATCCAGAATATCCAGCTACCTCCAGGTACCCCGTTCACATCAATACTCTCTTTCACTCTGTGTGCAGTGATGCACTTTATGAATGACTGTTTATGAAGTAGAGGAAGAGGATGTAATTGATTTGAACACCCAGAAACATTTCCACAAATAATTCATATGTGAGGAGATTTTTGGCAAAAGTTAGTGTGTGTGTGCGTGTTAATTATCATGTTAACATTAATATGTTTTAATATATCATTCAGAAATTTTATATATTGCACCTTCCTTTTTATTTTTACATCAAACTTTTGACTGGTGGTAACCGAACTTGATGAAAGGAATGTCTTGTATTCTGGCACTTTTTGCGGCACTTATTGCATATTTAACTTATTACAATTTTTCCAAAACTGTTTGTTTTGTAGATCAAGTGTAACATAAATGTAACATTAAAGTTGTAAAATCTCACGTTGACACTGATAAAATGTTGCAGTCAGTGATGATGTTTATTGACTCTTGGAAATCTAGCCTGTCAACTTTTAGCTGCTAATGTCAGTTGGGCCATGTTTTCTCCATCTCTTTTTCCCTGTGTGTATCATTTTACCAAATATGTCCCATATTCTTTTGCTGCCTCACATGCACTTTTAAAATCATTAAAAGATTATCAAATAACTATCTAAAGGACACTTTGTGAAATGAAAATCTATTTTTTTTAAACGATTTCCATTTTGGCTGTATGGTCATGTTGTCTGGCTCGTTTTTGGTCAGACAAAATGCTTGACAGATTTCTGCGAGGCCATCTGGATCCTCCATCCAACAGTTTCTGTTCAGAACACAACCATTGGTTCACACTGTGACAGGAGAGTGCGTGTGTAAGGTTCTTACTGTGCTGTGAAAATATAGGCCACCAACTGTGCAGTTCATTTTTCATGTTTTTAAGCGGTGCGTGGTTGCCGTTGTAGACCTGACTCCAGTAGGATTAAGAATGAAAGCTTACTAATTAATAACAATTCACATGGGAAGTGACATCACGCTTGATGTATGTGTGTATTTGTGTTGTTGCATTCAGGTATGGTGTTGGTGCGTAGTGACAGCGGTCAGTTGTTGATGATCCCACAGCAGATGTTGGCACAGATGCAGGCCCAGTCTCAGGCCACCCGCCCTGCTGCCCCCACCAGCACCAGCCCTGGGCAGGTCACCTCAGTGCAGGTAATGAACCCCTGAACTGATTTGCTATGAGCAGATATGCCAGATATGCTGGTGTACCTGCAGGGTAACGCGTCTCACAGGTTTGGAATATTACTAAATAAACCGGAAGTTATAGAGACTTAAATCACCAAAATATGATAAATAGCAATTTTAAAAATTAAAAAATATTCATCTGCCATTAAGTATAAATAAGTCAGGAAACAAGGTTTTAAGTCTTTATCCTGGTTGGCTAAATGGTTGGAGTTTGCATAGGTTTAGTACAGTGTACATTACTGCATTATTTGCAAAATCACCCATATGTCATTCCAAACTTTTCCTTCACGAAAGGAGAAATCGCGAAATGATTTTGAGTGATTTAATGTTATACAATGGTTTGGAATGACATGAGAGTGAGTAAATGATCTCTTTAAGCATACATACATACATATGTAAAACATACATACATATGTAAAAAAAAACATAGGCTAATATTTGAAAACATTTATTTTTCTTCACACAAAAATCTGTTGGTCACTCATTGATTGTACTGTATTTCTGCTGTGTACACCTGCAGGCACCTGGAACTCCACTAATGGCCCGGCAGGTGACTCCTACCACCATCATAAAGCAGGGCTTTCCTGCACCCAGCAGCACGGCTACTACCACCCTGCAGAGACCACCTGTACAGGTGACAAAGCACTGTAAAATGCCTCATGCAAAACCACCCATTCAGATTTACACCTAGCTGTGTTGTGTGGTGGCTTTAATCCTGTGTTTGCATACTCCTCCTCTGCTCACGTGTCAGCAGACCTCTGTGGGTACAGTGCTGTCAGTGCAGGCAGGAACCGCCCAGAGGACTGTGACTGCCGCCACAGGGACCACCGTCACCTCGGCAACGGTGAGAGGCTGCACTAACTTAGCACTCCCACAAAGACATGCTGGTTCACAAAGAAGAAACCATCCTCAACCGTTAGCTTGATGCTTAAAATCTTTCTAAAGGGTCTGTAAACTTATCTGAGCATATATAAGAGTGTTTACAGGGCTGGTGAAAACAAAGATCAGATGTGAGATTAAAGACAGAGGTGTAGATAGACATTTGATTTTTAAATGCAGATCTCCTAAATAATTGGTTTCTCTAAATGGGGCATCCACAGATATCCCCAAGATGACTCAAGGCCGATGCTATTGCATTTTAACCTTTGCATTTGTGTGCATGTAAGGATATATGCAAGCTGTTGTTGAAGCTGCTTCTGATTTCGTCCTAATGTCATTCTTTTTTTGCTTGTAGGAGACTATGGAGAATGTAAAGAAATGTAGAAACTTCCTGTCCACGCTGATAAAGCTGGCCACAAGTGGAAAGCAGTCATCAGAGACTGTCGCCAACGTTAAAGAGCTGGTCAAGAACCTGCTGGTGAGTGTAACAGGTCCAGTGCGTTACTGATGTTACTTATGTTTCTGACAAAAGTTTACATTTTGTGAGTCATAGTTAAATTGTGCTGTTTTATATATTTGTATTTTTTACATGTTAATAATATATAAAAGATGATTCCAACATATTCTTTCTTCATTCAAGTGTGTGTTTCTTAGTGTACCTTCAGGATATATTCTGTTCACAGTCTCTCAGAAGGGGGAAATCAAGCTGTAAATATACTGAAATGTCCCCCTGTGTGACTTTTTGTTGGAGTTGATTGGTGTTTATACCCTCAGGAAGGGACAATTGAAGCAGAGGAGTTCACCAGCAGACTGTATAAAGAGCTCAACTCCTCTCCACAACCTTACCTAGTGCCTTTCCTTAAGGTAAAAATCACTTACAATTAAGAAACCGATTTGTGGAGCTCAGTTTCTATAGATACAGTCTGGTTATGTGATTATTAACAGATAAATATAGTATAATTACCTGTTATTAACTAGATTATTATCCTAAGGGACTCTTAAATCCACTAATTGGAGGGAAATCATCTAAAGTTCACTAATTGGAAGGCTCAAACTGGGATTAAGGGTTTACAGGATGAATAGTCTTGTAATTGACACTCGTCTTCTGTTAAAGGTATTGAGTGTGCACAAATAACAGAAAACAAGAAACTGTGAGTCTTTAGATGAGCAACAGTTTTGTGGTATGAGCTTTGACGAATCATGGCTAAATTCTAGTGTCAGTGTGCATCTTGATGGATGATAATAATGAGTTTAAGAATGAAGTATGATATAGCATTAGGTCAGCTAGTAGCTTCAGTTTGGGCTGGGACCAATGGTAAACAGTGGATTGTAAATCACAAATTAATTTCACAGACATTTCTATTGCTATTCCTCTTTCCCCACTAGTCAACTACATGCATGCAAAATTAGGTCTTTCCCATGTGTTTCCTCAGAGGAGTCTTCCAGCTCTGCGACAGCTCACTCCAGACTCCGTGGCCTTCATCCAGCAGAGTCAGTCCCTTCAGACTTCCACCGTGGTGCTAACCAGCCCCACTTCCTCTGCTGCCACAGCCCCTCGCACGCTCATCCAGCCTGCCATCAGCAACTCCAGCCAGACTGCCTCTCTGGTAATCATACATCCACATGCATGCTTTATTAAACAGTGGGATTATGAATGCATCCATTAAGTATACATAAGTCAGGTAAATGAGGTCTTTTACCTGAGGTCTTTTACCATTTATCCTGGTGGGCTAAATGGTTGGAGTTTGCATAGATTTAGTACAGTGTAAATGATTGCATTATTTGCAAAAAGGCAGTCATACAAATCTAGGCTGCATCATTTAAAACAAAAAACATAATATATCAGTGTAACCTAACTTTTGTACCGCCTGTTACATAATATTGATGACTTGAATCAAAGTAGGTTTTTGGCCCTGATAAATTCACTATTAATTAACATTAATTAACAGTTTTTACAACATTCAGTTCTGCTGTTATACAGTTTTTTAACATTTGCCATTCTACTAGTGCTGCCAGAATGTTGTACTTATTAGCTGGTTCTGGCTCACAAACTAGTCTTAAACTTGTGTTATGGTTTTTGGATTATATATTAAAGGAATTAGGTCAGAAGTACAGCTCGCTTTAGGTTCCTCTAATGTATGCAGAGATTCTTTTTAATAGAAATTTTAAACAACTAATCTTACGGAATTAAAATTAGAAGCAGAATCATTCAGTTCTTTAGGTTCCATACCTGTTCATAATGATGTATAAACACTGTGTACAAATGTAATACACAAGTTATGGACTGTAATCTTCTAATGTGACAGTTTGATTCAGATGTTGTTAATGACTCCTGTGGACTCATTTTGATTTAGTGTGAAGTGAGCCTTGGGGAGTTTACACCCCCTGCTTGTTCTGTAATGCACAAGAGTGAAAATATCTTTCACACTTTCCAAAATAAATATCAGTGAAACACAACAGTGTTTGGAGAACTGTCTACCAAAAAGAGCTCAAAAGTTCTTTAAGATTGAGAGTAAATAAAAGATTGTCAGTAACAATAACCAGAGATTTGCTATGAGAAGGCGTTTATTTTGATGATGGGAAAAATGCTTTCTATGTTTTTATTAAGGTGTTGCAACCCCAACAGCAGGGGGCAATAGTGAAGCCGCCTCAGGTTACCCTGACAACCACTCCCATGGTAACGCTCAGGGGTCAGCCTCATAGCCACATAGTGGTGGGCCAGCCTCAGGTGCAGCTTAAACAGATCCAGACAGGTGAGTGTATTCGTCAGATCTGTCACTGTCTGTTATAACACAATATATAGAATGCCGCAATTATCACTATCAATCTCTCTCTCTCTCTCTCTCTTTTTCTCAGTGGCAGTGAAGCAGGGTGTTTTGAGCAGCAGTAAACTGGCTCCTGGTTCCGTGTCTGTAGCTTTAGCTCAGAAAAATAAAGCGAAGGAAGGAGGAACGTTCAGGTCTGTGGGCTGTTGTTTAACTTTTAAATGCTGTTGTATTTATTTCTGCCCTGCAAAGGTTGCTTCACAGTGTGTAGAGCTATAATCTTCAGCCAGTTTTAAAAAGGTATGTGTGTGCATGTTCATCTGTACAGGGATGATGATGACATCAATGACGTGGCCTCAATGGCAGGTGTTAATCTGTCTGAGGAAAGCGCCCGGATCCTGGCCACCAACTCCGAGCTGGTTGGCGCAGTCACACGCTCTTGTAAAGATGAAGCTTTTCTGTCCGCCAGCATGCTACAGCACAAGATACTGGAGATAGGTGAGGAATCCGTGCACGTCAGAATCTTGAATTGTGTGACTGGAAAAATTCCTGTGTAAAGCTGAAGTCTGTCGATTTTACCATTGATGTCTAAACTGCTAAAGTCATGGAGAAATCTTGGGTGAAGATGGGTGAATTCATAAACAGCACAAGAACTGATGATTGTTGTTCTGCACATCGTCAGGTCAAAAGTTTGGAGTGACAGAACTGGGTCCCGAGGTGGTGAACTTCGTCTCTCATGCCACTCAACAGAGACTACAAAACCTTCTAGAGAAGGTCTCGTTAATCGCCCAACAGAAGAACATGACTTATAAGGTAATGTGGCTGTTGGATGTTATTGTGTTGTTGAGTTCTCTGGAATGATGTGTCTCTGTTGTACCTTTACCTTGGGATTACAATTCCAAAATAAGATTTTGTTTCGCGTCTGCGATGTTACAGCAGTAATTAAGTCGAAAATTGCAATTCTGGCATTATTCACTCACCCTCACTTGGGTTGATTTCAAACCATTTTTTTCTGTTGAAAACAGAACATGAAGATTTTTCTTACAGTGAACACATTCGTAGTTCTAAAAAATTCAACATTTTAAATTTTCTAAAGCAATGTCATATCATCTACTGTGGCACTGCTTTTGTCCTTTTGGGGCTCGATAGCCTCTGGTTACTGTATACTGCTACATGGAAAGAGCGAAGACTTTTCTAAAGTTGTGTTCCATGGAACAACGTGAGGTTGTGTAAATAACTACATTTTCACTCGTATGGAATATTTCTTTAATGTGTGTGCAGGAGGACAGTCGGTATGAGCAGGTGGATGACGTTCGCGCTCAGCTGAAGTTCTTTGAGCAGCTTGATCAGTTGGAGAAGCAGAAAAAAGAGGAACAGGAGAGAGAAATTTTAATGAAGGCAGCTAGGGTTAGTATACCACTCCCAACCACACACACACACACACACATCCTCTAATACTACCATTACCCAGAAGAACCTGTTCATCAGTAATGATGGAGAAATCCAGCCTTTATGGATCATTTACTTATAAATTATTCCCAGATGGGATGCTGAACAAAAGTATTCATTTGCATTCTTTACATGGTGAAATTTAATTACCAATGAAGCTCAACAACTGAAAAATCACCCATGAATGAAACACCATCACTCATAGAAATGTTGATACAAACACCAGCAGAGGAATGCAGGTCAGCAGCAAAATCACTAGTAACATCATATTCATAAAATGAGGCTAATTTGTTTTTTATTGGATTATTGTAAATTTGCATTTAGGTCCATATTTGCATTTCCTGTATATTGATGTAGTGTAAAAAAAAATATATATTTTTTTGTGTGAGTTTATGCATGAGTTAATAAATGTGCCCCTATCCAATCCAATATTTTTATATAGATATGCACATATATTCCACTCTGAGTGTCATCCACACAAATTGCACAGCGCAGTAATTAATTACACTTATTTTCTTTCCTTAAAGAAGAATCAAATTGTTTAGCTTGCTAACGGTGAACATTTTCAGAGACTAATTGTGATAATTGATTGACAGCCCTAATTTTCACATATTCATTTAATTCCAGCAGATCAAGTCTCTGGGTGTATTTTGACTGTTGATCATCTCTAATTGCTGTTTATGTTTTGCAGTCACGCTCGAGACAAGAGGACCCCGAGCAGCTGCGTCTGAAACAGAAGGCCAAAGAGGTTAGACAGGACTCTTATGAGATGTTTATCTTGTCAGAGGACCATTGTGTTTGATTAGGATTTTGAGCTGATGTGTGTGTGTGGGTGTGTGGCTACAGATGCAACAGCAGGAATTGGCTCAGATTAGGCAGAGAGACGCCAACTTGACGGCGCTTGCAGCTATTGGACCAAGAAGGAGAAGAAACCTGGATTCTCCTTTGCTTGGGACTGACGCAGAGGTATGAAATGTCTCTTTCTCACCCTGTCGGCCCTGCTGCCTTCCTTCTGGTCTCCTCCTTTCCTCCGCCTGCCCTCTGTAAACCATATAACACCTGTTGGGCTGGGCTGTGATGTCAGATAGATTGTGCTTCAAAGGTCTCAGGTCATAACAAGTGGAAGACAGGGCAGTTGAAAGGCCTGTTCACACCAGGTATAAAGTTTTAGCACGGTTTAAATGTTCTCACTATTTTATATGGGTGAAATGGTTCCAATAAAAAAAAGTGCTGGTTCACCACCCACACTGAGGTACGCTTATAATGTGGTTGAGGTACGCTTATAATGTGGTTGAGGTACACTTATACTGGTACCATTATACCATTCATCTTGTGTCTAACGATGCCACTGGAAGTGTAAATATTACATGTGTATCAATTGTGAGGTGTCCATTTTCATAAGTAATTATGTTAATTATCTTTATTGCTGAATTGCCTACAAAAAAGATTCCACAAACAGATGCAACAACGAATTAAACCATAAACAAAGATGTCATACAACATATGACAAGATGTCATTTGCCGCTTTACTCCTACTGTTTTTATTTGCATGGTTCCATTCCAGGAGATTAAAAAGGAATATTTTAGCAATGGATTGCAGTTTGAATAAAAGCAAGTTTAATATGCGTAGTCAAGTACCTTGTATTTTCATAAAATTTTGTTAATAACAGGAGTGCATTTTAACATGTACACAAGCTTTCTTCATTGATTGCCAACAATTATCAGACGACTTTGCGCAAGAGAAGAAAACAGTTTGTTGTCGTCATTTATTTCTGTTGAAGTTTGTATAAACGGGTCTTAACGTCTGCTTTTGGCTGCCTCAGAACCGTCACCATCATATCAGAACTGTTACTGCTTTATTGACGGCTGTTGACATCTCAAACGAAGACCGCTGTCAGTGGAGAAGTATGATCATGTGTGTCTTTACAGGGCTCAGTGTTGTCAGCGAGCGCGTCCGGGGGCTTAAATGCAGGAGCGTCACGGCAGTTCACTCGCCAGCGCATCACACGCGTAAACCTCAGGGATCTGCTCTTCTGTCTGGAGAACGAGAGAAGCACCAGCCGCTCACATCTGCTCTACCGAGCCCTTCTGAAATAACACATCCTTCCATCATTTCAGCCTTTAGATCTCTCTCTCTCTCTCTCTCTCTTTATTATCATTCTCTGTAACTCCTTTTGTCTTTCTTTATCGGTCTTTGTCGCGTGTCACTTTATCACTGTCTCACATACTCACACATGATACATTCTTTACTCTCTCCAGCTGACCTGTGCTCCTCTGTCCTTCACATTCTGTTTGATTTATCTTTTAATTTGCCTTGTTTTTAGCTTCTTGACGCTTTTGGATTTTACTCTTCGAATTGTGTTTAAAGAAAATTGCAATTATATATCTTATGTTTTTCATAGAAGGTGGCTTTGTAATGTGCAAATTACCTATGTAAAAAAAAAAGAATTCACAGTGGAATTACCCCTTCATTTTATATTTGTGTTTTTATAAAGATGTTTTAAGAAATAAAAGTGGAGAAACTTTCTATAAAAACTGTGTGGTGGTGTATTTTACTGTAAAATGTACAGTATTCATTAGTTAGTACTGTTCAGTTTAGCGAATCGGTTTCTTTTGATTTTTTTGCTTAAAATGATGGAAAATGATTCCAGAAATGATTAATTAGAATGTGTTTCTCTTTTAATTAAGTGATAAGATAATTATGTGTTACATATTTATTATTTATATATTTTTATTTTGTTCAATGTTGAAAAAAATGTTCTGTAATTAAGCGAATTAAACAATAAATAGCAACAGGTTAACTAATCGAATTCACTACAAAAACAACCAAAAAAATGTGATAAGCGAATAAATTAAAAAAATTGAAAAAAAAAAAAATGAAAGAAACGTAGTTTGTACAATAACTGCAGGTAACATTACACTGGAATTTGGTTCTTTACGAAAGTGGCAAGCCGACGTTTGTTCCCTTGTTGGCCACTAGATGGTAATGTAGACTTGTGTGTTTATTATGACGTTGCAATCCGATGGGGTTTAAACAGTGATAAACTGCAAAATGATGTAATTGAAACGAACGCTTGTCGCCGACAACCAAAAAGAGAATCGCACATTCAATTACAATTCGCACTCGCCTGGGGCGTTTTAAAAAAGGACGTTTTCTGACACTTCTGATATTGCTCATGACTTAAGCCAATTCTGAATATAGTCGCTGATTGTTGAGCTGTCTGATGGGACTTGAAATGTATCAATTTTCTTTCCTCAGTACTCTGTTCATCAGTGGGTCTGGATTGAACACCCTTCAGTGTTTGTAGTATAATTTAGACATGCAGCTAAACAGCCAGCTACTGTCACCGTCAACCCTTCTGGAAATACTTAGGGTTAAGTGTTTAGCTCAGGGGTATGAGACAGTTGGCAAGGCAAGATGGCATGGATTGATTTACTGCTTACAAGGTCTGTTTCCTCCAGTCTGTAAATATCTACAACTAAGCGTTGCAGAGAAGAGAAAACTCATTTAATAATGGCTCCCGACCTAGAGGTAAATTATACCCAGCGATGCACTGCCAGCAGAACTAAATTTACAAACATTCACTTAAAGGTCTAAAATTCCCCTCTGATACCTTTTACGGGGCTTATGTACAGCTGATTTGTATTTTATCCTGTAGATTTACTGAATCATAACAAAATTGACTCCAAGTAATGATGTTAGTCTATCCCACAGTCATACCGGCACGTCGCTCTCCCCCCTTTGGCCTTTGTGTGCGGGCGCAATCCAGTGTTTTCCACGACAATTCCCTTTCTCACTGCAAAGGGCCACTGTTCCTCTAGAGCTAAAGCCTACATAAGCTCCCTCTCAAGAGAGAGAGACAGAAGAGATGGCAGAGGCTGCCTGGTTGCCTAGCTACATCTCACAGAATGTTCTGTGTAAAGAGGGAGGGAAAAAATCACACAGACTTTAGGTTTGATTGGGTGGAGCAGTTGTAACCCGAGTATTATCCCCAAATCTGTTATGAAGCCGAAATCTTACTGTTACAAAGACCCCATGTTGCAACACTTTATATCTGACATATGAACCAATCAGCCAATCAGATTGTAGAATTAGGTTTAGGTCAATGTTAGGTTTAGGACTGGGTTAGAGGACTTATATTCTTGTCATTTTTTCATTCTGATTTTAGTGTTTTTTTCCTGCTGCATATATTTTGCCAAGACGCATTCCTAGATCAATTCATTTTTTTGTCTCGGAACAACATTCCTGCCAAGGAAACGTAGTCAAGGAAACATTTTCACCTAAAAATTTTTTTCCATCCTTTACTCACCCTCGTGTTATTACAAAGGTGTTATTACAAGGTGTTATTACCTTGTTTCTTCTGTGGAACCCAAAAGAAGATATTTTAAGAAACGTCTCAGTGGTTTTGTGTCCATTCAATGAAAGTCAAAGGGTGCCACTGTTGTTACATCAAAATATCTTTTGTGTTCCTCAGAAACAAAAACATACAAATCATACTAAACCCCTTACAACCCAAACCCTCCCTGTAACTTTAAAATCAGTGGGAAATAATAGGTGGATAAGAATGAAATATCAATCCCTAACCCAGTTTTAAGACTAAACCTAACATTGACCTAATCCTACAATTTGATACCAACAATCAGGTATTGATTAATAAGCAATGATATGCAAACCAAGGTTAGCGTAGCTATGATTGTATTAAGGCTCAATTGGACATTGTGTTCGGTGTAAGTCTTCTGATGGTGGGTCTGTGATAGAAGATTGCTTGTGTCAGCAGCTTGTATTGGAATCACTGCGAGACGTGCTCAGAGCGATTATCTTCCATTCTCTTTGTGCATGTATTCATTTAAGCTACGTCAACTCCAATTTATGAGACCCACCTCAACAGCTGCTCTCTCTCATCTGTATTTGCCGTCACCTGTATTTGTTCCATTGCAGAGCAAACACTCTGTTTGAGAGAGGAGAGACGGTGTATGGACGTCTAAGCCATTCCTTTTAATACAATACTAAGCCAAAGATTAATGTCAATGACACGGGTAATAGTGCAATATGATAAACGCATGCGGTTTATCCAAAGTAACTGCAAGCTGCAAATTGTTTTTGCTTGTACGTGAGAGTTGCTACTGTTATCACGATGCTAGGGTGTTGCAGTGTGGTTGCTAAGGTGTTTTTTAAATGGTTTTAGAGCGTAGCTGTGCAGTTGCTAATGTATTCTGAGTGGTTTCTGGGGAATTGTTTAGCAGTTTGGCAGTTATGTCTATGATATTCCGGTCCCTCAATAGTCCTATATAGCAATAGCTGTAGTCCTGTCTTCGAAATTTTTATTAATCCAATTAATTTGGATTTTTTTTATCATCCACCAAGGGAAAATTGCCTCATTGCTTAGAAAAGTAACAACAAGCTACATGATTTGAGTGCACCATTCATGTAGCTTCATATCCATAAACATAAGCAACAGTAATACTGTTTGCCTTAGTAAGTTCCACTAAAATATTAAAGCAACCATCCATTGTTAGTACATTGTTAATGTTGCAATAGTGACTGATTATTAAAAAAGTGCTGCTTGAATTTAAACTGCCCTCCCAGCTAACAGGGAACATTCTTAGAATGTTGGCTAACGTTCTTTAAAAGTTCTCTCAAAGTTATCAAAAATGTTCTTGCGGTAGAGCTAGTAGAATTTTTAATATATACCATATCCATCCGAATAACCAAGTAATAACATTAATACAACTTTAAAACTAGACGTTTTGAACTTTCAAAATAACATTTTTTACATTTTGTTAATGTAAACGTTAGGAAAATATTCTCACAACCTAAATTGTTAGCTGCGCACTCAAATCAGAAGACTTCTAGACCTTCTTGCCCCTTTTTCATTTCCCTGGACACAAAACACTACATTGTTGCTTGACTTTATGCTAAGCTAGTGTTATTTTGTACTGCAATGCTACAATAACGCGATGTTCCAAACAAAGATTAACAAAGTAATAATGCATATTGCATAATTTGAATTTGTTCTATTAATGGCAGAAAAGAAATCCATCAGGAATATGTGCTTCTCTGCATGAAAGTACGTGGAGGAAACCACCTCAGCACTCCTGCAGTTGGGCAATGACCCAAAGGAACAGAGATTACATTTACTGGACTGGTGAGTGTTTCGACCCTGGCGAGCTGGTGTGAGTCTACAGCCACTGCACTTTCATCAGCAAGATCTCAACGCCTGTGGCTTCTCTCACCACAGATCTAAACTGATTAAATCCAGAGCACTGCTGTGCCTTTGAAAGAGCCAATAAAGCAGCACATTCTTGTTTTATCCCTGTTTACATTCTGTAAATGTGTTACGGTGCTGATTTGTCAGTTCAGTTTATGAACAGTACAGGTACAGGTAGTGTCAGTATTATAATTGTGTGTTTTTGTTTTTGATCTGAGTTTTTCATTAACTAAATTAATGAAGAGACACTGTCGCCAAAGATTATTCTCATCTTTCAAATGCTGCAGCCTCTGCTAGAGCCAAATTATTTTTCACAGCCAAACGTTTAGGGCTAAATGTTGAATAAATCATATTTAATGTGCACTCATACACCCAGACTCAGCAAAACATATACTTTCATAATGCAATTTCGACCCAAACTTTTCAGGCACAGAATTAACCACATGCTGTTGCAACGGTACAACGAATCAATCAATGCGACCAAAAACCATCAACAATTTTCCACTGAGCATCAGTTTCTCTGTTTGCTGTTTTAATTGTCCGGATTCAGTGAGTAATTATGGTTTGAGTTCATTTTTCATAGACCTCATGCTTCAGAACATGTTGACTTGTGATTATTCCTTCACGCACAGGTTGAAACGATAAACGTGGTTGAACAAGTTCAAAACTTTCAGATGTTTCTTGCCATCATTATTCGCCATCAGAAAAACTGATCTGAAAGGTCATCAGCAGCGTGCACAAAACAAAAATGTTGTCTCTTTCCACTGTTATTTTTAGTCCGGTTTAGTGGAGCCCACTGTTGCCAGATAAAAAGGAGCCATTAACAGAGATGCAACATACACAAACAAGCAAAAAACAAGCATGCACACAGACAAGTAATCATTATCCACTCTCAAAGTTGTTGCTGAATTTTAACCTCAAAAGGAGACAACACCCTGGATGGGGCTTTCAGGACCCAGGCAGACACAAATAAGCACCTGCTCACAGCTTCTGTCTGTAATGGATGGAAACCTGACGATTTGAACGTAAACAGTGCACATGTACATTTGATTTATATCTGTCTAATGAGGTGAATCTCAGCTGGAAACACAAACATATTTTCATTTGGATAAAAACATGCATCAGATACGTAATGCGCTGCTACAGCCTCAGTTCCAGTCGTAAATTGTTTTCAGCATATGGTATTTTGCCTATTGAAGCTGTGTTGACAACAACCAGCAGTTGTTGTTGATGAATTTTCACCTAAGTAACAATATAAATGCATAAATAAGCAAAATGTTATAGACAACATTGGGCTGAGGTAGTTTTACAATGATGGTTAGATTAAGTTATTAGTTAGCGGAGGTTAAAAGGTTTAAACTAATTAGTAGAATAAGGAATTTGGGTTTAATAAGGGAATACATGTTTGATTTTACATTACTTGGGAATAAAAAGGCTGATTGAATTTCATGAAATATTAGTCATGGAAATTTCATAATTGTTGAAGTATTAATTCACTAATAGAAACTCAAAAATCCATAATCCATGAAATTTTAAATCATTTCATTTAGACCATTACAAAGGCTGCATGCAGTTTCAATTTCAATCTTTTTCTGACTTTCCGACCCATTGAAATGCTGGACGAGAGCTATTATTTACCCTCAGTTTTATCCCAGAGTGCATGTACTGTCAAGAAACTTATCACACAAGTTAGCGGGTCATTTTGACCCAAGAAAAAACTGCTGAAAAAGTATACATTTAATCAGTAAAAAGAGAGAGACGTACGTAAACGCGCAGAAACCCATTACATTTAGGTAGGCCTGTTAAATTATACTCCTCCCAGAACCTAAACAGAACAAAAGTGATATAGATTTTGTGGTCTTGTCATTCTAAAGCGATTATTTAAGTTCCCTCGCTGTACGTTCCAGAACTATATGCATGCACCAGATGATTCTGTGTTGCTTTCTAAACACAATTATTTTAAAGTTTTACAGCGATAAAATTGTCCTGTGCCTCCATAAAATGAGTTTTTGAGGTAGAATGAAATTACAGTGTGGAGGAAGAAAAGACAGCCACAAAAGAGATAAGATTTATCATTTAGGGTATTGTCCCTGTTTTAAACTTTGACACTTTTAGTTTAAAGTTTGGTTTTTACAGTGTTCCGTGTATCTGCTAAAGACTTTAAAACTAACATAAAACAGCATTTGGAAGATTACACATATATTGGTATTAATAATCCATCTGTAAGCATGTCTGAAATGGCAACTAGAGATGTGTTTTAAAGCATGTATGCCTGCGGGCTTCAGGTGTACTCGTGTTCTAAAATGTGCTCTCTCGCCTATATTCAGAAAAACAACTCAGACTTAAAGAAAAATATTGAAGGTTATACCTGCCCTTCATGTATACCTGAGGGTCATTCTTTATTCAGAACCATCAAACTCTAACTGCAAATGAACCCAAATTCCTAACACAGTACTTTCCAAAAAGTAAAAAAAAGTTCACACTGATTTTGTGGGATTCGAATTGTAATAATGTTTTAAAGTGTTGAAATACATGTGAAACAGAGATGACTAATTCTGGATTGTTTCTGGGACACCAATTAAATGTTAAATTAAATGTCACTGATGTGAACGCCGGGCTTTTAATACACTGTGGATTCATGGAAAAAAGGAAACAGGAAGACAAGTGATAAATTCAAAATAAAAGTCCACAAGAACGATGACACAGCAATCCACTGTAGCCACCTGGACTATAATACTGTGGATGTTTATTGATTGCTTTGATCTATTTAATTTGTTCACAGTCCAGTGTAAGATCACTTGTTTGGACACAATATCTGGTGTATAACTGGTGTATTACACAATCTTTGAATTAATACGACTAGTAAGTCTGGTGAAAGAACATGGCTCCACATAGCACCATCTTCCTAGACCCTTTCCCACTACTGGAAAAATCCATTGGTAAACTGTAAAAAAAAACGAATTCTACTTTAATACAAGATAACTTTCTTAAAAGAGTCTTGTTTTACTAATAAATATGAACGTGAGGTTTTTCACTTTGACACCCTGTGAGACAGAAATGTGCTCTTCAACATCTCAATAATTTCAGTATGGTTGCCCGTAGCGATTTGAAATAACTTGTCTACAGTAATTTGTTATTCTAACCTTTCCAATGATCCAGGTGATCCCCATCATCCCCGATAGGTCAAGGGCCCCATTTGTATAATCTACCATGATTGTCCTCCATGGGGAATTACTGTGTGACTGAAATATCAAGTAGGAAAGTGCAGTGCAGATAGTACAGTGATACTTTCTTGTAGGGGTTTGACTCCCACATACTCTGTTGGACTGTTTTGTTTTTACAGACTGTCCTCGAGAGATTCTCTCCTTTAGTAACTTTTGACTTGACAAATATTCTATTATATGACAAATCTTCTCCTTGCCACAAAAATATATTAAACGCAGTTTGTCAGACTCAGCAGAATTACATGGAAATAGAACAGCGTGACACCTTCCAGCTGAAATATACACATAACAACAGAATTCAAATCCACAGAGATTGCATGTTTCGGCCGCAGCCAATTAGTGTCCTCTC
Source organism: Botia almorhae (assembly GCA_036877575.1). NCBI lineage: Eukaryota > Metazoa > Chordata > Actinopteri > Cypriniformes > Botiidae > Botia > Botia almorhae. Next base: position 28,164 of record JAZGTJ010001121.1, on the reverse strand, counting down.
CTGGGACACGCCCACATTGGGATAAACCAACTATAGCATCCCTCAGGGAATTCTGAGTTCCGATGCTGACGTTTGACTTTAGTATGGAATGTCATGTTGCTGAATAAGGATTTGTGCATTACCCCGGCGACTGGTCCCTCATCTCAACAGTATGTTAGCAAAACAGTTACCAGTCGTTACCAGTCAGCAATCTGATAAAACAAATCTGGAGCCTGACATTCAATTATCATTTGGTACCATCGACATAGATTTCTGTATACACATTTAACGAGTTGATGAATTATTAAACTCTTCCTCATAGCCTATTTATTTATAATGTTGAACGACAGTTAAGTGAACCGTGGATTGTCATTACAGCTGACGTTGACAAATAAACTGCAAGGAGCCATTGTGTTCGATACAATTATGGAGCTGAAAGGACTTTGCATCTCACAATAGCCTTGGAGTGTGGCTGATTCAGCAAAGTGATTCTGTTTCTCTGGATGTTCTCAGCACTTACCTGGAAACATTCAATTAAGATGCCCTATTGAAACATGCAGGCAGGCACATGAACACTGTCCAAATCATTTTCCAATTGATTTGTTCTCATTCATGGACTGAGGAATGTAAGCCTGTATTGAGTGGATGAAAAATATGTGCAGGCGTATTTAAAAGGGCAAACTTTATTTATAACACACAGCGTTGGCCGCAAGCCACCTGTTAAGTTTGTATTTGAGAATAACAATCCGTCAGTGTGCCTTACTATATTTGTCGCTGCAAAAGTCTGGCTGCAAAACCACGTCCACTTAAGAAATTCATCTTATAGATAGCTCCATGAACAGATGCAAGCAATAATACTTAAACAATACTTTTAATAAACTGTCTCTGTTCATTGTTTTGTTTGAACCCTTGATAGGGTTCTTTTTTTTTAGTCTTCCACTTACAAAGTATCATGAAGTGCCATAGTACAACCATTGAACATGGTGTCATTATACTACCATGTTTTTTGGACATGGTAGTACCATGAAAGGTACCCTGGAACAGTAGCGTGATATGTACTGCATATCAAAGCACAACAGCAGCACTATCTGATGCCAGCTGAACCACAGTGCTTTTTTGCAAGCGTCTCCTCCCTTTCGTTCTCACTTTCCGCCCCTTTCTGAGTCTAATGACACATACCGTTACTGTTTTCTCTTTTAACATCCCTCTCTCTTCTCGTCTGTGGGTAATTAGCAGTGTTCTGCTTGATGAGATTAAAGCGAGGGATTAATCAGAGCACTAATTGATAGACACGGCCATAGAGAGATCCAATCCCCTACAGCTCTCACTCTCCTGTGTTACTACCTTCTCTGTGTGCCGGAACCGCAGAGAAACTCATACTCACTTGTTTCATTCAGGATAGATAAAACAGTTTATCATTAGTATGCAATGGGTGACAAGCACAGAGAGACAGATGCTCAGAGCAGGAGATGTACTGATTGAAACAAAGAACAGAGAATTGACTAGCTGTCTGTTTGTATTTGCCCTCAAATTGTGCTAAAGCTTATGGGATAGTTCACCTAAATATAAAAAAATCTGTCGTTTTTTCACATTGCGGGAAAAAAAAACAGTTATCTGCTGTCCATGCTGTTATTTTTGATACAATGAAGGCAGATGGTGACCGAGGCTGTTTCTAGTCCCCATCCGTTTTATCGTGCGGAGCAGTGTGAACATTTTACCAAACATCTTTTTTCACAAAAAGTCACATGGGTTTATAACAACATCAGGCTAAGGAATGATGACAGATTTTAATCTTTAGATGATCTATCTGTTCAATAAATGAAATGACAAGAGGGAAGAAGTCAGTGCTGTGACACATGCTTTAGCCTTCATGTTCTGTTGTGATTCATTTCACTATTTTTATATTTGAGGTCCCCAATGACCCAGATGACAAAATAATAAATAATAATTATATAAGTGTCAAAATAATAGTCATTTCTAAATTCACCTTATTCACTTATTTTCTCTCTAGCAAAAAAACACATTGTAGAAGAGGAAGAGTCCATTTAACCCATCGACATTCGTGCACACACATTATGAGCGGTGAGTTACACACACATTGCAAACAGTAAACACACACACAGACCTGGAGTGGGCAGCTAATCATTGCAGTACTGGGAAATAATTGAGGGTAAAGTGCCTTGTTCAAGGGCACCTCAGTTGTTTTCTGCCGGCAATGGGACTCAAACCCATGACCTTTGTTTTTGTTTACAGTTCCGAATCTAACCATTAGGCCACAATGGCATAATAACAAACCAAATGGCAAAAATCAAATAAACACCCAGCAGGACTGAAATCTTTACACTGTATCTTGTGATGCATGTGAAAAATAATTGCATTTATGTTTCATATCTGGGGTCTCCGAGAACTGAAACATACTATAAATAATGTAATTTTTTATAAACAATGTTTAAAGCATTATCACTTATACATTTTTTAGTACTACTAAGAGCAAACAGTTTTATTTAAACAAATGTATTTAAACTTTTAGCTATTAAAAGTATTCTTTCTCCCAGACCCCAAACAAACCATGAGTGCTACAACGAGCATACAGTATATGACAGGGCTATTCAACTTCAGTTCCAGAGTTTAGTTCCAACCTTAATCAAACACACATGAATCAGCTTAACAACGGTCATTTCATATTTGCAAATCCTTGTTTCCATTCCTCAATGTCTTAGCTTCACCCCCTTCGGATGAGTGGGGAGGGTACAGCTGATGGTGCTTCTCTAAACTCAAAATTGATGTTTCCTCTTTTCCTGGAGGAACCGATTGGTCAGCCATCTTGATAGACATCTCAGATGTCTAATCACCACGAGGTGAGGAACTAAGAATGAGGAAGCTTCCTGAGGAGGCATGAGTAAGGAAGCAGGTATATTCTATAGGAAGTGTGCTATGGAGCGAGGAAATGAGGAAGCATTAATGTGAGTATTGAGAGGCACCTGAGGTCTTCAGAATACGTTACAGGTGGGTGTGTTTTCGGTTTGGAGTGGAGATGAATAGCGCATAAAAATACATTTGTTCATCATTCGATTCATATGTATGTCAATTGTGAAAACTTTGAAATAGTCACCAAATGCTTGGAATGTGTTAAACCTCCCAAGTGAATTCACACTTATTACATCTGATTCTTTTTACCCAATTGTAATTTCCATAAAGTTTATGATTTTCAGCTTTAATCTCCTCTCCGAGATTCATCATTAGTCATGCGCCTTATGTTTTAATTATGGCCGATGCCCTTGGAGTCCACTGACCTTTCACTGGGTCATGTGCATGACCTTATTTTAAATACACGCGAAAAGGCTAAAAAACGTTATCAGTTATAAGCGCCATCAATGGTCCATCATTAATTGCTTCTAAAGGCAAATGTGTAGGAGGAGCAGTCATCCAAAATTATGTTAACTCGATGTTAATTTAATGGTAATACATGGAAATCCAGAAGTTGTAGTGATAATCACGCTGCCATTTAAAAATGGCCTGATTTTGTGGCTTAATCAGAAAACCCATACTCGGAATATCAGCAAAATTCAATCGTCACTCGTTGTAGAGTCACAATCTTTAAGAGAGGTTGAAAGAAACATGGATTTCAAAGAACGAGGAGGTGAGGACATGGAAGAGTTGTGAAAAGGACAAAAAACATGATTTTCAAGGAGCTTTTTAAAAAACTGTGATTGTTTATTCTCTAAAGCACATCCAATATTTGAGATGAATGGAAAGAGAAATCAGTTACACTGAGAGGTGGAGCAGGCATGACTGTAGCTTCTCTGCAATGCAGGTTTAGACCCTTATCCAGGGACAGAACGTACGAAACAGACTTTCGTCAGCAAGACAGAACAAAATGAATGCTGCTGCATTTCTCCTAGTCAAAGAACAGAACTTAAAACCTAAGAAAGAAAATACAAAACACAAACATAGAAAAAGAGAATTAAAAAATCCTACAGGATATAGACAAACACACACATTCACGCCCACGCGCACAAACTTGCGCACAAACACAATTAAAACCAGACGGGCTCAGACAATGTCGTCTAGCCCGATTCGGAGCTTGAAGAGCAGCAAATGTTTCAGATAATACTTCAAAAATAAGTATTTTACAGCAATTTTAACATTGTTTTTTAGTTTTTTTTGTTGTTTTTTTATTTTTCTCAAGATTATATTTATTCTGTATGGTGTATATTCTTTGCCAACTACTTTTCACATTCTGACCACAGAGGAACAAGTGCGAGAGATCCGAGACATTGTCTTTGAAAGAAGTCATGCACGTATAATATTTGAATCAACTTATAAAGTTAGAAAAGGGGAATGTTCAAGACAAAAAAAGGTTTCTTCTGATGCAATCCGTTTAGAGTCGGGTTTCTTCAGCCATCTCCTCTAGTCTCGCTGTCTGATAGCTTGTCATGCCTAAATTACCTTTACAAATTGGAACGCAACACAAAATCGTACAAGGCAGGCAAGAGTATGAGCTAAAAGGCATTCTCCATAATTTTTTTCTTCTTTTAAAATAAAGACCTTGATTTTTTACACAACCATTACACAACATAACATTTTTATGGTCGTGGTCGGTCAAGTGTGAAAAACGAGAAAACAAATTATGATTTTAGAATTGGATCACTGTACTTCTTACGCTCCAATTTCTCACGGGAGAATGAGATTTCTGGCGGGAAAATGAGTCTCTCTGTGAGACTTGTCTTTATCAACAAAAGTCTCGACAAAACATTCTCCCTTTCTTTTTTTGTTTGCTTCTGTGTGATAGTCAAAGTGGTGTTTCGCACCATTGATGTGGGGATGAAAGAAGTATCGGTGGTCGAGAGGAGCGGACAGGAACGAGGGTGTGTGCCCAGGAGAAACAGAAGAAACTTTTCAAAATGGCAACCGACCCTGAGATTGCAGGAGTCCGATACAAAACACACCACAAAAGGCACTTTATCAACAACAGTGCTTCTGTTCTACTGAAATTCAAGTTGAGAGAAAAAGTGTATGGGGAACTCTTCTTTGTGACAAAGCAAACAGAGAAAGAGCACGCGGACTTGTTTTTCGTGCGTGCGGAGTTCGCCGTTTCAATCACATCTCGATTCCGTCTTCCGCCTCCAGGCAGTCCGAGAAGAATGACAAAACAACATTGAAGAAACCACAACGCGAAATATTGTAAAAAGCCATAAAATACTTGTGGATTGCAGCAAAGGTCCAGAGCAGGCTGCAGGGCAATATCCTCCCTCTCTCCATGGCTCCGTAACTTGCAGAGGAACTTGTCTAAGAGACAATCAGCCCATGTTGGAGGTTTGGCGTAAAGCTTCCCGATAAAACATCAGAACCGGGAAACTAATTGTCCCTCCTGGCCCTCTCTGGTCCTCTCTGCCTTCTTCTAGCTCGCACCTTCAGTCCTCTCCACCTCCTCCGTAGAGGTCTGCCAGCTTTTTGAAGCGTGGACCCCAGTCATTGAGGTAGTCGTAGTCTTGTTCCCCAGAGCTGGACGAGTCCAGGGAGCTGACAGAGCCTGCTGTGGAGCCACTGCCCTCGTAGTCGAATACCAGCAGGGAGTCGTAGGGGGGAGCGGTGGGGTCATTATCAGCCGCACGCAGACCCTAATGTAAGAGCGGGAGAGAAAAAGAGACAGAAAGAGTAAAAAAGAGAGAGAGAGTCTCTGAGCAGACACAATAAAGGTTTCATGCGCAGTACAGTAGCACTGTAAGCTTTGACTGCTGTTAAATTACACCAGGGAGGCAGTTAAAGGGGCCACATCATGAGGAATCAAACTTTCTCTGATCTTTTAGATAAAAGAGCTTGATGTACCATAAAAACATGTTGTAGAGTTTCTGAAGTATTTCAGAACGTCCAAAAAAGAGCATTTATTGAAACAAGGCTGTAAAAACGACTCGTTGTGGTTTCGTGAACCTGTCACAATGCTATTCAGGCTTAGCGAAATGGCTCTTAAGGAGCAAACCACATTTGTTATAGCACAGCAAAATGCTGTTGCTCTTTTCACATACAAAGGGGGTGTGTCTTAAAAAGAAACAGTCCAGCAAAAAATTACAAAATTCTTCCATCATTTACTCACCCTCAGGTCATTCCAAACCTGCATGACATTTTTGCTTCTGAGAAACACAAAAGAAGATATTTTGATGTATGTTGGTAAACAAACAACAGTGACATCCATTGTATCGACACAAAACCACTGAGATATTTCTCAAAATATCTTTCTTGTGTTACAAAGATGAAAAAGTCACATAGGCTTGAAATGACATGAGGGCCAGTAAATGATGGAATTTTTGCTTTAAAAGCAAAAAATCTGTAAAATGTGACAGTACAATAATAAAGAAATGCACAATCATAGTCAAAGACAAAGACTTTACTAGCATCATATCTGAACATCAAGAAAGAAGATGATTTAAAACTGTAAGTTACAAAATGTACATTTTACATTTATGCATTTGGCAGAGGCTTTTATCCAAAGTGACTTACATTGCATTATACTATACATTGATTCTGAGCCTGTGCAATCCTTGGGATCGAACCCATGACCTTGGCATTGTTAACGCCATGCTCTAACCACTGAGCTACAGGAAAGCTACAGGAAAATGTGTATTATGACCAATTCCGTTTCCCAATTTTAAAAATGCACATTATGTGCTCCTCTGTGCATTAGCATTTAGCCTTGATTTTCTTTACGATTTTAAATATAGAAAGCATACATCAATGATGAACTCCCCAATGTCTCCTGGGTGTGGAACCGTTGGTCGAACAGGGTACTGAGATTCCAGGATCACAGGCCTCTCGTCCACTCTCCGCACACCTGCAGGCTTGCTCATAATATGATCCAAAGACTCTGGTTGCTGCAGCTGACTCAGGTCATAGTCCTGCAGCACAAATACAGATATGTGAAAACAGGGTCAGCAGTGCTCATGAAGAGACCAGGAAGAAACAAATGACTGCAAATTACAAACAGGCTGATGTCTGCAATCGATAAAAGTGTGTGTGAGAGAGGAAGAGCGAGAGAGAGAGAGAGACTCTGACCTGATCTTCTTCTCCTCCTCCCTCTTCATCATACTTCAGAATATTATCCCTGACGTCATCTTCAGGGTCAATCAATAGAGGTTTGGTCTGACGTTCCTTCTCCCTGCGCTTTACCCAAACCACAAAGAACAGCACCATGCCTAAACACACACACACACACACAGAATACCGCATTTCAAAACAAGTTCAAAAAGTTGTCAAAACGTTCCTGATAAACTGACAGAACGAATCATCACAACATAACTGATGGTGTCTTTCACTGACTGTCCCTCTATCACTTACTCAGCAGTATAATGATGCAGATGAGGATGGTGATGATAGCTCCGGTCCCCAGCCCGGCAACAGTTACCGCCCCCACCACAGTACAGTCTCCGTTTTCGTCACAGGGACACACCTTCACCTTCAAGATGGAAGTGTTGGACAGTGGAGGGTTTCCCGAATCAGACACTACAATGGGAACTTTGTACATCCCCGCCTCTAGGTATGGAATCCGGAGTTTCAACTGGGCATAGTTGCCTATAAGAAAGTCAGAGTGAACACAGGGATTTTTGATTAAACTGTTACTGGGATGTTTCATATGCGTTCAGGCTTAAAACGTACAATATTGTGCTGCAATATTGTACTTGTTCAAGCAATGTTACTGACCTTGTAAATATGCAAATAAACACATTTAACCAGGGTTTACAAAAGTACAGTATGAAATCTTGAATTCTGACTGTTAAATTAATAATGTAGATTTCCCTTAATTGCTAACCTTAGCTTGTTAGCTAACCAAACTGGTTTTCTAAATTACAAATGCCCTAACCCCCTCCACAACCAGCAAACCAGTCCAGTCTGAACAAGCTGGAAGACCAACTTAGGTAAGTTTAAATGTAAAAATCCTATATGTGTGGCTAGTAGTGTTAGGAATATTTATGACTTAAAATCCATGTCTAACCATTGAGCCGTGAGATGGTCCAGTTACGGCGGGCAGAAGAAGGGTAAGAGGGCAGCTCGAAGACATATGGGCCGGCGTTGGGTTCTGAATCTAAATCGGATGCTGTTATGTTAACCGGATATCCATGTCTTGACCTCTCGCAAACCAAAGCCTCTTGAGGAACTAGAACGGGCATGTTGTCATTCACATCTATCAAATAAATCTGAAGAGTCCCTGTTCCAGTGGCAGGAGGAGAACCTATAAGGGAGCCAGAGAGAGAGAGAGAGAGAGAGAGAGGGGATGATGGCACCAGGGTCGCACAGGGGTTATGAACGTACATTTTATGTATTTGTCCTGAAAACTTTCAATTGTGTCAGATGTAACAAATGATAACCGTGCATAAATATTTCACACAGCAGTTTTCTTTTTAATAGAGCCGGGATCTCTCGGAGGACAGCGATGTGTAATAACTTTGCCTGAAGAAACAGACACATCTGCTCCCTACGGCTGGGTGTGAATCAAAGACAAAAACACAGCGCACAAAGGCCAGATATATTCTCTCTCAACACAATCTCCCATCACAGACAAGAGGCATGTGAGGAAAACAAGGTCCGTATCATTCCCCAAAGCTCCGACTTGAGAATAACAGGCTACATGTTATAAAGATTGATTCTGTCGAATTCTGTTATTAGACGGGCTGATATGATTCTAAAATATAACCTGTCACCTTGGACATCTGTATCAACCGCTAGACAAAACGCTAGCCCCAAAAGATATATTGATTTAGGACAATATGCTTTTGTTCAGATAGGACCCCTGACAAGCCTGCCACAGCAGGCACCTTTATAAACGCATGGGAAAAACACAACACGACAGGCAGATTGATCGGTCGATTTCCTAATCATACCAACTCCCCTAAAGTTTTCCAAAACTGTGAAGCAACAAGCTATGTTAAGCAATCCAGCCCATTTGAGCATCTCCATGTGAGAAAGTCTGGGTAGAAATGGACAGGCATATCAATTGGGATTGGACGGCAGTTTTGTTGGAACCTTTTTGTGCTTGACTAAAGCAAAAAGAATGAAACCCAATCTGAGCTGAAAAATGTCCAGGCTTTGATTGGTTATGAATCAATAGGCTGTGAACTGCTTGGTGACTCTGCGGGACAAATGAACCTGTTCAAGCTAACCAGGCACTCTCCAAACTGACCTATTGGATCGTTTAAAACAATTTTGTCATACATAGTGTTGTGCAGACGCTTTAATAAAGTTTTGATTGTACTCAAACTTTTCAACTTTTCATACCATTGTCCACGGCTAGGAAGGTGGCTTCATACACATTCTTCTTCATGTATGGTGACTCGCGGTCCAGAACTGCTGTTGTGGTGATCCGTCCATTGGTCCTGTTGATTTTCAGCCAGTTGGCTGGATCTGACAGTTTGGAGTACCTGAAGGCCAAAAGCATTTGTTCATCAGATTACGGCACACAAAAATCCATAAGCATCCACGAGACACGTCCGCAGAGCTCCACATTCAATCATAATCTAGCCTGCAACAGTATGGCTGAGGGTAATAATGTAGAACTTTTGAGATCATCAATCAATTTAAATGCTGTTAAAATCATATTTTGTCTCTTATGAGGATATAGGATGTGGATTATTAAGATATGCCCCTCATTCAGTTGCTGCTTGGGCGGCAATTCAGATCAGTTCTGTTCTGATCAATGGATCCACACAGAGGAATATGGAAATATTTACACTCAATCAAATCACTGAGGTGACACATAATCTTTCTTCTGTGTATTATTGGGTAATGGATCAGGCTTCCTTGCTATTAATCCTAGATGCTGAAGTTAAAGGCTGTTAAAGTCTATTTATCTGCCGGACCAGGTCTCAGAGTTGGTCGAAAATTGGCTGCATGGATTCACTGCGATTTCATACTGGTGTCAGAATATTAAAATATTATTATAATATTAGTAATAATAAGGCCCGTGTGGAATATGCAACTCCAGGAGTCTGCAAAATGGAATGCTTTCTACACATCCCAGACCCCTCGTGTGTTCATTTATTAAATATTTTAGCTAATTTGATTATGCTTTCAGCTGCCAAGAGTATAGTACTCTCAGCTCTGTTTAACACGTTTTACCATGTTTAAATCTATTCTGTGCAATTCCACAGATATTTCTGAGAAATCAGAGCAGAAAAGCCTACCAACAATTAGTAAGCCCATACATAATCGTAATGCTAAATTTGTACTCCCATCAGTAACTTCATCCCCAAATTCATTCAGCTCATAACTTGGATGAGAACTTGCATTACCCTGGGAAAATGTTTAATAAACATCCATGCTGAAAATAAAAACAATCAGCCGGTTTGCTGATTCTAAACAGTTTTCAGCTGCTTAAGAAATCAGCTGCTTAAGAAATCCAACTAGTTAATAAACTTGGCCAGGCTAGGAGACCAGCTAGACCAGCTGAAACCAGTCAAGACCAGGTTGTAGTAGCTAAGGCATGTCACCATTTATGTAATATATATATATATATATATATAATGTAAATGTTCCGTTTTATTGGCTGGCAAAGGTCTATTTTAAAGCTATTATACAGACAAAAGATCATTTCCAAGTTTTTGTTTGCTAAGGGATTTTGTTTGCTAAGCGCTTCCTCGTTTGAGCCTATCACACTGATACAATCAAAGCGAGCGCCACAGTGTGGACTGTATTGATTGGTCTATTCCTTGCACACGGTGATCTATGGAGCAAGTCTGGTGAAGGTCCCCTGAGTGTGTATGGGTGTGTGTGTGTGTCAGCGCGCATGGAGGCGAACTCTAGATCAATACTTCAAGCTGGCATCTTGCCCGCACACTTTTGAGTCATGAAAAAAGAAATCAAGAGCGATCAAGCGTAAGAGAGTAAGAAAGAAAGAGAGAGAGGGACACACAATAGAACCAGCAGTCTGGGGAATGGTTCGGCTCATTACTCAATGACCTTTCACCCTGTTGCCTGGCAACCCAGGCACAACCACAGGACTAGAACAGGAGAGAGTCAATTAAAAGCATTTAGCTGCTCCCAGGGGTGCTAATGGTGTGAACGATATGTACTACATCACTTGACATAAAGCGCAGTATGGAAATTACATGTACCTCTGACGTTCACTCACTAAAACGAGAAGTGATGGATTTGTATTAAGTTGGTTTTCTGTGAAAACGGCTTGAACACACGCCAATCAAATAAATTTGTATGAGGATTTAAGGCTCAGAGTAAAAAACACTGAAGCATGATTCAGCAGAAACTGGTGATTTGAAGTGAAGCGAATTGGTAGAAAATTCTAGATTTTATGTAGCTGACAAATCTAGAACTTGGATTAATTTACTCATGCACATCATTCAGCTAATGTTTGCGTTATTTAAATAATCAATAGCTATAAATCAAAGTCAATCAATCATTCACAGTTCTTTGTGAAAATGCCGCTCTTGTAAAATAATGCCCGTGCAAAATAATAATGTAAACACAGTCAGTTTGGATTAAGCAAATGTAAACAGGCGGGACAGAATCTGTCAAAATAATTGCAGTCTAATAGAGCTGCTGCTGACTGTTATGTTATTAATCAAACAACAATATTGACAACAAACGAGAAAACCACTTACTGCTCTTAATTACCTTGTTTTATCTTGTATTACTGCCTGTTTATGTAAATAATTACTTCAAAAACACAGAAGCAATGTTTACTTAATTGATAAATACCTGAAGGCTACCTGTCATCGTTTTAATTAAATTTTCTAAAATTTAAACAAACATTTGACTTTTAAATAAAAGAAAAGGTTTAAGAAAAGGAAAATCAGTTTTTCTTGTATCAATAATTGGTATAAAAAACATGTCACACATTTTGTTTTTAAATTTGGTGTCGACTACCGATATTTCAGTATTGTGACAACCTTCGTCAGGAGGAAAAAAGTTTGCCGTGGGTAACTGGATGTGGTGTGTGTCTGTGCACTTATTTTGGTGTATTTGAGCGAGTAAGAGTGTAAATGGATGGCGAAGTGACAGTTAGACAGTCGCTCAGGCAGATAGACATCTTGACAGTTTTAAACAGACAGACAAATGCACTTCCTGTCATTTAGACAACGCTGTCTACCTGATAGTCTGTTGGATGAAGCGGTCTGGATCTAGAGCGGCGAATGTAGCGAGGGTGGTATCGGCAGGCACTCCCTCTTCAAAGCGGATGATTTTAGGGTTGGATGGGAATACGGGCGCCTCGTTAACATCCAGCACAGTGATAGTAACGCCAGCGGTGGAGGACAGAGAGGAAGGGATCCCGCTGGATAAGTGGGCCTGGTTCGAGACCACCACTGTCAACATGAAGGCTCCGTTTCGCTCATAGTCCACAGGCTGTACATACGCACACCAACACAAAGACACATACACATAGAAAGATAAAGAAATAGACATGAAAATGGTTAGGGTCCCTAAACCTTATCAAAATCTATTCCTTCCCAAGATTTTATTTCACATGAAAAGGAATTGGCATGCTTTTAAACTCCTAAAAGTTCATTCTGGAGAGGCTTGTCCACACACTACTAGAGGAACACACACAAACATACACTATATTGCCAAAAGTATTCATTCATCTGCCCTTAGACGCATATGAACTTAACATTGTTAATCCATAGGGTTTAATATGACGTCGGCCCACCCTTTGCACCCATAACAGCTTCAACTCTTCTAAGAAGGCTTTCCACAAGGTTTAGGAGTATGTTTATGAGAATCTTTGACCATTCTTCCAGAAGCGCATTTGTGAGGTCAGACACATTGATGTTGGATGAGAAGGTCTGACTCGCAGTCTTCAATCTAATTTATCTCAAAGGTGTTCTATCGGGTTGAGGTCAGAACTCTGTGCAGGCCAGTCAAGTTCTTCCTCACCAAACTCGCTCATCCATGTCTTTATGGACCTTGCTTTGTGCACTTGGTGATGTATGGCTTGGATGCAGCTGCTCGGCCATGGAAACCCATTCCATGAAGCTCTCTACGCACTGTTCTTGAGCTAATCTGAAGGCCACATGAACTTTGGAGGTTTGTAGCGAATATTTATATATATATATATAAAAATAGTATCATCTAAATGAAGCCTCCTTTCACTGGCAAGAAAAACCATACAAACATAAATAAGCATTAGCAAAATCTATTTCAGTCAAACTGAATGGCCCTAAACCCTCTAAAGTGTTACAAGAGGGACAAGAAGTCACTCAGTTTGAGTTAGGAAGTGATGAAGTGAGCCCTTGAGTAAAGGTTAGGAGCTGTGAGACCGGCGCCAGTGGATCAGCTGTTCTGTGGGTGGAACTGGTTACTGCGAGCCGGACCGTGTGACCGCAAAAAGCAGCGTAACACTTCCAGAGAGCCTGAAATCAATTTCTGGAGTGTATCGAGGGTTTATACAGTATCACTCTCACACACCACGCGAATGGCCAAACAAACAAGTTTACCTAGAGGAACACGGGCAAACATATGCATCCACGCGGCTGAAACTGCAGGTTTAGCAGGGAATTACAGAGCAGATTTCACACACACAAACACACCGTGAAGCATTAGAGACTTAAATGCTGCAGTTTAAGAATGTGAGAGGAGCTTATTTGAAGATTATTAAACACAACCAACAAGATCTCAGAACCAAGCATCATGTATTTTCAACCAATCAGAGGAGATACTTTAAAACTGTACTTCGCCCTAAAGCTACTTGGGGGTAGCTTCACTCAGACTGTATAAAACTGGACGCACTCACCTTAACTACCATGACCCTTCCGTCATTGGTGATCTCATCAGTGCGTATGGCGAAATGGCCCATGGGATCTCCTCCCACAATCCTATAGACAGCGTTCCAGTTGGGTGTGTGAGGCTGATCCTTGTCTCTCACTGTCAAATTGGCCACCACAGCACCCACAGCATTCTCCGGGACCTCCCCTAGGAACTGAGGAGACGCACACAGATGAAGAAAGCAGCTCAAATTCATTTAGCCGACTTTAATTCATGCATTTTTACAGTACACTTACAGTGGGTCCAAAATGGATTTGAAGCCACACTTAATATGTGCATTTGATGAATAAAATACATTTCATCTATCTAATGCATATTTTAAAAAAGACAGTACATTTTACAAAGCGTAAACTGGGCTTTAATGTGAATAAATAAAACTCTGATCTTTGGAAGAACAGACTTTATACTGTATATCCACTTAAAATGACCTTGACCAGTTTGTTGAAAATAAGTGTATTTAGTTACATTTCATTTACATGCATTAATTTAGCAGACAAGTGTACTATACGACGCAAGTTACAAATTAGGGAAACACTTATTATTTTGCCTTGGGAGGAAATATTAGGAATGAGTTGAAGCTAGGGAGAGTGAAACAGCATAAGAGAATGTTTTGTTTTGTAATAGTTTTGAGAAACGTCTAACACACTTTGTTTGCAGATCAGTTGAGATTAATGCAAACGTTTGGACCTATTCATGGCTTAGTCTTTCCAGCCTTTGAATCCAAAACCTTATGGTTACTAGCTCTTTAAAACCAGCTTGTTCTGTTAGTGGATGGCTTTGATGTTACAGACAGGGTAAAGAGTAGATCTTAGATCTCACACCACACACACAGACTATGGGTAGGTACAGCCATAGCCCAAGGTGCATAGGCATGGCAGACTGTGGCACAAACACACAGGCTCATTACAGCTGGGTAATCTGCTTCTCTCTCCTGCTGTTTAACAGGGTTATGAAGTGTGTTTGCCAGATGCTGTTCAACGTAATGGCATCACCATGCAGAACAGACTACAGCTGAACACACACCGCTTCACATTCAGCACAGATGCGTACACACACACTTCATCATGAAACCAGATTCAAACACTTACAGTGGAAAAATAAAATGTGGCTTATTTTCATGGTTTACTTGTTCAAATTGAAGAAAAAAGACAGACAGACAGAGTGAGAGACAGTAAGTAATATCTCGTGGATGTGGTGATGAAAACATCAGAAGGCCGCCCTGTCTCACCGGCCGCACGCTGTCTGGCTTGCACAGCTGCGTTTACTGATAAGCAGAAAAACACTCTGCCGAGATCAAACAAGTGTGCCGTGTCCCTTCCAGGATGGGGCGAGAAAGACCAATAGAGGACAGGACAGTGGAAGATGTGATTGAGTGATTGATTGATCTGTGCAAAATCACAGTTAGATTTCTCTATACTGCTTCCAGTTTGATGAGGAAAAATACTCTGGAGGCTAGTTCAATAAGAGTTTGAAATTGTGTGTGTACGGACAGACAGAAGGTAGAAAAGTGATACTTGTTTACAATTTGGTTTGATGTTAGGTTTAAATAAAGTTTACGTTTCCATTCAGTCCTAGAAAACCAGTACATTCATAACATTTCGGCCATGTTTGTTCAGCTCGACGTAAAGAAATAATTCATTAAAAAAATATGTCTGTCTCAAATGCAGTAGTTTGATGGCTGTGAGAGAAACGGACTGATTGAAAGAAAAATGAATTTATGTTTTATTATTTGTCATCAATATTCAACATGTTTCCTTTCAGGTCAGCTGGATGTTGGAGCTAAAAGATGTTCATTACTAGTAACACCATTCATATTTAATGACATACTCAGTATTTCGCCCGATATTCAGCTTTTAGGAATCTCACATCATGTTGGTGTGAATATTAGTAAACAGCTTCGTCTTCAAACCAAAAAAACAAATTCACACCAGACTGAAGGGTTCTTTGGTTTGGTCAATCATTTTTTATTTATATTCATTAATATATATTGCAGAAGCCCTGAAGCCCTTTTTCTAAAAAGCTGAGGGGTAAAAAAGCCCAAATCAAGTCGTTTCTGATGTATTTGTTTTTGTATACATATTTTTCGCATAATTATACATACAGACAATCAAATTGATGCGTATGATAAATATACTGTAAATCATCGTTCATATAAAAGTAAATTATATAAAAAAATCTTGCCCTTCGAGGCTTTGAAGCAAACAAACAAACAAATTTGTCCTTTCAACCAGTCACCATATATGGTAAACGTTTTAGACAGTTTATAAATATAAACAGTGACTACAAAGAAACAAAGGGTCTGTTTGCACACAGAGATGATGTAACGATGTCCTGCAAGAAAGATATTCGAACCACTGCGACACGCACAAGCATTAATGCCCGGCAATGACTATAAAACATTTTATACGACAGTTTTATATTTTTCATGTGTAATATTTTCGGTGATGATGAACTTTCAGGTCCACGGTCTTCATCACCTTCATCATAATCATCATCTCAACCACCATCATCATAATCATCATCATTATCATTGTCATTACAGTCATCGCGATGCTTTCAAACAGAAAGTGATGAGTTGTATGTCTTAGCAGTTATGTTTCAGTTTACTCTTGCTCTTTAGAAGCGACAACTCTTTCCATATTCATGCGCCTTTTACATGAATAAAACATACGGCTGTCTTCAAATTGGAAGCGATATATCTGGTAGGTTTACACCCCCTCAAGCAATTTCGCTTAATTAGCTTGCTTACGTTTCTGTGGGTCTCCTACGGCAAGATGTATGCTGCTTCATGCCCCTGACAAATGCAAATAATCACAAACATTTCTACTCCGCTCAAACTCAGTCTGTGTGGGTGAGAGAGAGAGAGTGAGAGAGCGAGAGTGAGAGAGTGAGTGTGGAAGGATGAAAACAAAACAAATTAGTTCTAGCACATAACTCAGCCATTCCACTCGAAAGATAGCGCGTCTGCGTCTCACAAAATGTGATTGGAATAAGCACAACCCCAATGCCACGGCCCAAATCCATAATGTGTCTACAAGAAGTTTATTTCCGTCGTTCATATTCTCTGCTTGAAACATTAAAGCTTTACTTTAATGAAATGTTTATCTGGGTTTAACCAGCAAAGGCTTGTAGTAACAAATTCAAATGCTTATGAACAAGTCAATTAGCTGTCTGCACTCCAGCATGATTTCAAGGCACTAAGAAATCTTTCTTTCTTTCATTTTATTTTTCCTTATTGCTTTCTTTATCTTGTTTCTTTTTTCTTTCTCTTCCTTCCTTCCTTCTTTCTTTCACAGTTCTGTTTTCAAAAAGACAGAATCAGCATCTCACAGATTGCTGACTGAATCAACAAACCCTCAGACGCGCCAGGCTGCTCAAGCCCTTTATAAACCAGTTGTGGCTTATTTTCTCTCTCCTCGGTGATATGTGACACAAGTGTTTGTTATGGGGGGAGCATGCGCTGAGTGTGGAACTTAATTGCTGGTGTCATCTGGGTTAACTTGCTCTGTTAAGACCTGTCATACATACTGAGCTAAGACAAGACAGCCGAATTGCGGAGTCATTCTTCAGTTGCTCTGTGTAATTACGGACTGCGATGGACAATCATGAGCGTGCTTAAACCTATGTTGGCGGAGCTGCATGAACAAACTTTTGAAACTTTTAAAAGTATCAAGAGTAATTAAGTGGGTGGATGAACAATGAGTTCATTTCGTTTAAGTCTTGCTTTCAATTTTGCTCTCTTCCTCTTCTCAGTTCATTCAGACAAGAGAATGTCTAGCGCACGGTTGAGAAAACCGTAGTGTGTATTACTTAGGGGAGGTGTCAAGAAAAGATGGATGGGGGTCTATCCTGCCTCTTTGTCTCTGTGCATGTTCCCACCCCAGATCTCTTTCGGCCTGGACCGACCGTCATAAATGGCCGCAGTGCGTGATGATATCATAATTGGATCGCGATTGAAAGTGAGACGCGGGTGTGAGAGGGAGTCAGCGCAGGAGTCAATCTGCACAACTACTTTTGTCCGGTGGGCTGCCACAGACAAGCACCTCTGACTGCACTGAGAAATGCTGGTTTCAGAGTTTTTGCGTATTAATTCGTATAATAATTATATTTATTATTTTGCCTATGTTATTATTTACTTGCATAAAGTGGTTGCTAGTCTCGGGAATTAAGACCAGCGGTTGCTTTATGCATTTGTTAAATGTAGGAAATCGTATGAATGCACAAATGAAAAATATGATAACAATGACCTAGGCTATAGATTTAATATAGTGTGAAAATTATTCACAATATATGGTTGTATACAGGCCTATTTTAATAAGCCCATCAAAATGAACATTTCATAGGAGTGTCCAAACCAAATACTACTGCTTGCAAGATTCGTTGTGCTACATAAGATCCCCTGACCTCCACACAACAAGAGACTACAAAATCAGATACCAAGTTGCCCTTTCACTTGTTGCCACTGTGGCTGGTTGAGACAAAACACTTTTAAATGGATTAATATAGTATCTTTTCATGGAAATAAAAGTTAAAAAAAGTTCTTATTCTCGTCCGTTATCGATTTGCATCTAGTAAGAATGTGGTTTCAGCCGTTGTGCCACTACAGCCCCGTCTTTTCAAACCAAAGGCAGCTTCTGTTAAAGTAAAGCTGCAAACGATATCTTATTTTTCACCTCTAAACCCTGTAAACCTTTGAAGCCTTCTACTGTGGCTGGCAAAGCCTTGGCTGTGAATAGGGCTTAGGCCACACAATGAAAAATGCAGTCTAGACCACGCTCAGCTCATCAGATCTCAAACAACCCACCACCAACAGCAGCAGGCAGACGCTCCACACAGAAGACGAGAGACCTGTCCACAAACATCTAGTCTTCTGACTCAACATCTGAAAATAGTCTGACATCAATTAAAATGAAGCACTAGACCGTCTGATGCCAGATGATAGCTGTCATACTAATTCACTAAGTATCGTTTGGCCTTCAAATAAATATTACAGGTAGAAAAAAATGTACAAAATAATTCAGAATGTTTCAGCATCACACGCGTGGAGGAGGCCTGGGGTTATTACTTAATGAGAGAAAGAACGCAAGGGCACCAGATATGAGCGCTGTGAGGGAGAGATAAAAGAGGCACGGCAGATAGCAGGAAATAAATGGAATGGGAGAGAGAGACAGACAGTGGAAACCAGAGAGAATGATTGAGGAAAGGAGATATGTAGTTAACCAGAGGAATAAGGAGGGAGATATGAAGGCAGACAGAAACAAACGCCATTAAAAGTGGGCGAGACAGAGGCGTAAAGATACAGAGATAAAGAACAACCAGAGACGGAGGATGTTGAGAGGAAAAAATGAGGATGTGAGAAGGGGAATTGAAGTCAAATGCCCGAAGAGAAACTACAGGCACCTAAGGGGCATATCTGGCACAAAGACGAGAGAAAGAGAGAGAGACCTCCACCCTTCATTTCACTCCATCTTGCCCCTCATTCTTTTTCACCTCCCAGAATTCATTGCTCTCAGTTAATCTCTCTTTGTTTCACAGCTCCAGTAGGTTTCTCCAGCTGTCAGACAATGGTGTGAATTAAGTGAGTATCAAGACACCGTTAGAATTCAGAAATGGGTGTTATGAGGAGTGTATGTGTCCAAACAGGCAGACTATGTAAATGCACTCTGTTAAAGCTGTAGAACAGCAATTGCCAACCAGGGACACATGAACCCCAGGGCATACTTAAGCAGGTTCTAAGAGAGCGCTTGGTAAGATTTCAGTTCTGCTTTGTTAAATTTACCACACAGAAATGTCTAAATATTGTGCTGTCGACAGATTTAAAAAACTCTGTACGTGAATAACAGGATTAATGACGTGATTAATGTCACAATGTTTCTTTTTAAGGAATAAAGCAAAATAATGTGTTAGTTTTGTAAATTTGGGTGGATGAGAGTCGTGGCAAAATTTATGTGCACAGACAACAGTCAGAGGTAGATTTACTCTTTGCTTTTAATCTCACTTTTTTGTACTACTACAATTCCACGCTTTTACAAGGCAGGAAAACCGATTTCATTTAAACACAGTTATAAAATAAGCACAAATTCTATATTCCTCAGATTGCCTCAAAGCACACAGGAAACACAATAACAGAGCTCAATGCAAATCCGCAATAATTAAATATAACAACTTTCCCTGCGTTTTACGGACTTAATTTACATACGTAATAAAAATGTTTTGCTGCTGATCTGCCGTAGAAGTCCTCCGATGATCATCTTATTAGTGTTTGTAAAAATGACTCGGTTTTAGGCTTGTTGAGTTAAAAGCGACACATTTCTGGCTCTGTGTTGATGAAGGAAGCTTTTTTGACGGGGCTGTACTGTAGGTGTGTATACAAGACAAAACAGATTCGTAAACACTGCTGTGGGACACTTACTGTTTTAGCATCCAGCTCAGGAGGGTTGTCATTGATGTCTGTGATGGAAATGAGGGCAGTGGCTGTGTTGGACAGACCAAAGTTCAGGCTTCCCTCCATATCTGTGGCCTGGACTATGATGGTGTACTGTGACACTTTCTAAAAAGACAAAGAACATGAAGAATTGAATTAGCAGATGTGACACACACACACACACGTCTATACTAAAGGGTGACTTACATTAGCACAGGTAATACTCAGATAAAACAAAACAAAAAAACAGGGTACTACCACGCACACATTCATATTGTCACAGTTTAATAATACGTGGTATTATCATGATACGATTAACGTACCATTATAACACCATGGTACGTTTTTGTACTTAGTGTTGCTCTTAAAGTATGGCTAGGTTTGCATCATACTCACAGCTTCATTTATTTTCTGTGCTTGTGTAGTCAAGCGGTCTAGTGGTTTGGCAAAGGGTCACATCTAAGCCAAACAAAGCTGGCGAACAAAGGCTTGGAGGCTGCGTATGTTTGCAAAACAGCGGCTTTTAGTTTAGTTTGTGTAGGCATACATTCGTCTGTCTGTCTGTGTGCAGGCTTCTCTGTTAATTAGGACATGAGGCTACTGTGAGCTTTGTTCTACTTTGATACTTTGTCACTCGCTATTTATGGAAGTACACAGACAACCGCAAACACACACAGATGATCGGTGCACAAAAAACAACTCTTCATCAAGACGTGAACCAGCTTGTTTATTACCGCGAATGAAACGCAGGGGTCGCGAGGGCAACAGATGGATAGAAACGCAAACACAGACACGCACGCACACGCGCGCGCATACACAGAATGTTTGTTGTTGCATGGCCAACATTCCTTTGGGCACAGATCTGAAGCTGTGCCCTGTCCATGCCCGGGTGATTCTGACTCTAGTTAGTCCACACTGGGAGGAGACAGTGAGCTGAGCCCATGCCAGAGCCTCTTCTCTGCCTCTTCCAGCTCCAGTCGTATTAATCCGGTTGGCCGAAAGCCTTCTGTTGTTGAGGACAGGAAATAGGGGGAGTCAAGGACGAGTCAGTGTTCCATTGAGACCAGTGTGGGGTACGAGTGGGAGAGTGGCTAACTGTTAGGGCTGATATAAAGCAATGAAAACCCTCACACCTTGCTGAAGAGCCTAATGGCTTTAGTTTAGTGCTTTTTGTCTTTAACCCAGGCCCTAAATGTTTTAGGACTATGGGTCTTAAATTTAACCTCTGCTAAACACTGAGGGCCGATCAATGCCTCCTTCCTCTCTATTATTCTCTGGCTATGTGACAAAACTATGCAGGCAGCATTTTAAAGCTTTTTAAGTGTGCTTCTACTGCAAAGCTTAAAAATATAGGTAAAATGATTGTGCTGCATTTTAAGATATCTTCTTATTGCATAATTATAAACTGCATATGTCCTTCATGAGAAAAGCAATCCCATAATGCATTGTGACAAGCTCAGGAAATTTCAGGTGCCAGAGAGCTGTTGATTATAAACACAGCTGCAATAGTATGTTGCCTGCAACACCAAGCTCGTAGGTTCAATTCCCAAGGAACATGAATTGATCAAATGTATAGGACCTTGTATACATTGTAAGTCTGCCAAATGAATAAAGGTAAATGTAAATGTACCTAAAAAAAATAAATAAAATTAGATCAATCTAATTAAAAATTGACTATTTTACCCGGTATTTGTGTGATGTGTTTTTACGCTTAGCAGAGCATAATGTCATTAGCTTAGCAAAGTTCTAATAACAAACTTTGCACTTTTGCGTATAATGCAGGAAGTTGCTGTCTACATGAATTGATTGCTTTAAATTGAATTTGTTTTTGCAGTAACGTCCGACCTCTGCATCAAAACCTGTGATGGCATAATGACCCTGAATCAAACTATTTTTAATGTTAAATTACATCTTTTAAGACTTAAAGTGACACAGTTACATCATCGATCAGCTCATCGTAAACGCTGGTCAGTTCTTCAATAGCTTTCCCAATAGAGCACCGGCAGGAGAACCAGCACGATTTCGGTAACAAAGAGGCATTTCCTCTGGTAGCTGCGTTTAAGAGGCAGGTCAGGGACTCCTTGGAGCCGATAAAGCACTTAAAACCCCTCCGAGTACTGCGGATTCAGTCTGAGAGTCATTAAAACCTGCGTCTTCTCCATAATATTGCCCAGTTCAGCTCTATTAATGAGAACTCAATAGCAGCTGACCTTTATTAACACCATAATGAAATATCAATACTGTCTCCTCTGGTTATGCTCTGCAGAGAACAAGAGAAACAAATCAGTGTGTAATTAATCTCACACACTTTTCATACTGCGTCGGCTGGAGGGAACGGAACGTGACACCGCGAGACGAGCTTAAACACATTTCCAGTCCTGAAGAGAATGTAAAATGATTACACCTCAGGACAACTGGCAGAACCTCTCTGAGATTCGAGAGCCGAGCCAGCGAAAGGCGACTTTCACCCGCACTCGCACGCTCGACTCAACTGTTATGAGGAGAATTTCACAGCCCAGTGGGCCCTGACCTCACCTCTCACCGCCTCCCCTGGGAGAGAAGGGAAGAGGAGAGGAGATAAAGGGAGGTGAGGAGGAGCAGCACCTAGTAGTGATGGTCGAGGAGAGGTTGGGAAAGAAAGTGCAACCAGAAGTTATGATTCTTTTCATCACATACACACAGGAAGCTTCGGATCCCTTGGGAACGACTGGCAAAACACACACACATTGCACACCGATCGATTCCCTAATCAGGCGCAGCAGAGTGGACACATTTTAACCCAGACCTGACATAACTGGGCGAGAGGGCGCACACACAGACAGGCACAGAGACAGAGACCGCACCACAGGGCCTCTGGCAGAGACAAGAGACAGGTAATGAAAAGCAACAGCCTGGACAATCTGGCCCAAACAGATTCACAGAGCTGTAAGACAGACACACAGGGCCTTATACGCACACACACAATACAGCACCGCCATTTCACTGCAGAACTTAATGAACTTAAGTGCACTGTTTATGCATCAGATGAAAAAATCTGGTAGATATTCAAACAAATTGTATTTTTGCTACATTTATTTGAAACACAGGTTATTTATTCTAAATAATGTGATGTTTTCTTTTACTGCATGGGGTTTGCAATAATATGTGTATAGTTTGTGAACAAAAATGAATAAATACATGCCTTGCGTTAAAAGACAAAAAATCTATTTTGTGTTAAAGACCAAATAGAATGTTTAAGCTAACAAACCAAAGCTAAACAATTCCCTGACCGTTCCACATTTAAATGTATTACATAACATGAAACCTAATATGACCTTATACATTAATGTTTTCACTGCAATGGCAATGTAAGCATCATAACTAAATACATAAATACATTCATATATAAATGTATACTTGTTATTATAGGCTAAGTTGGCTAACTTGCAACACTCAGTTTTAATCTGTAAAAGAGGGCCTCTGCTCTATTTCTCCATTCACTGAGGGGATCCCCTGACCCGACAAAGGCCAAAGAACCCTTTTCCTTCCCCCAAAAAACAAGAGGCAGAGCCAACCCCTTTACAAAATGACATTAAAGATTCAAACAGTGCAATTAAAACAGAAAGAGCAGACCAAGTGTCAGAAATATGCGAAGAGAAGCTGTAACGTACGTTAGACATACACGCTGTGATGAGAGTAAGACAGCTGACAGACAAAGACATGCGGCGCCAAAGCGCGGAAGGGTGGGGGCCGCTTGTTAGCCGCTGTAATCAGACAGGTGATGGCGAGCAGGTTAGGAGGTGTGTAGAGGTGATGGGGTCTTAGTGTGAGAGGGTAATTGGTATTCAGACTTGATCAGATGTATGTGACATTAAAGCAAATGTGAACTCCCACTAGTGCAAGCTACAGTACCAGGCTTCTTCAACCCACTAATTACTGCATAAATATTCCAATTAGACTACAGGTACTGATGATGGAGGATTACCCTCCTGATGAGAAAATGTGTGTGTGTGAGGAGGGAAGATGGAAATGCAGAGAGGGAAATGTTAGGGTGCGTGTTGCGAGCTGCCCATCTCCCCTATGTATCCGCGTGAGTCTTCGCATGAGCATCGCCCCCCGTTGTGTACAACATTATGTTAAAACGAAAGTTCATCCCCTCGGTGCTTTTAACATTCCTTCAGCGAAACATTTCCAAACCCTTCGCAAAGTTCTCTAACATCTTTCCTGCACCCCAAACACAGAGCTTGAGTTTCTCATTTCTAATAGCTTTAAATAGTGACACGTTGAAAAAACGAACCTCTTAATTTCTTTTTGATAGAGTTCTGTTATCATATCTACTCATGCTTATATTTATTTTCATAGTCACAAAAAATAAATCGCCTTATCTAAATATAAAACCAGCTACTTTAGCATCAGAAGGTCCAGCTGGCTTCTTTCTCATATGCTAAAAGTGGAAGGTGGAAGGTTTTACCGTCAGACTTAAAAAATACCGAAAGCACCATAAAAGCAGTCCAAATGGCATGCTATAATTCAAATCTGAAGAAATACGATAGGTTTGTGTGAGGTCTTCATTCGCTGAAAATCTTGCCTCTGGGCTTTCGAACGACATGCGAGTGAATAAATAATGAAAGAATATTTATTTTAGGCAAACTATTCCTTCAGTCTCATCCAGCAACGTGAGAGTTCAAGCTCCTCAATGACACAGAATATGATGTTGAAAATCTTCCAACTGTTCCATTTGCGATGCAGCTCTGTAAACACACAAGTGTGTCCTAGTTCTAATTGAAGAGCACAGGTGAAAGAGAGCGCAATCACAGCGTTAGATTAATGAGGGGCTCACTCCACTCCTGAGAGGAGGACAGATTACCTGCCTGCAGTCGGCACCACGACCCACATTCACACCCCTGTAGAGACCATCTCAGCCAGTCTGTCTTAGTCATTGGATTAGCAGTCATTTGGAGTCAATGCTCCAGGTCTAGACTTATGATAACTTGTTGGAGAGAAAATAGAAGATCTTGAGATGACAGCAGTGCCATCGAAAGTGACACAAAGGGTATGGATTGCTACGTGCCAAATGAAGCAAGAGGCCAAAGGAAGGACTATGATGACTTCATCAGAAGACTAGTGCCTAAATCCTACAGTAAAGCATGGCCTTAAATGGATGTTTAAATACCATTACACCCATCTATTTTAATATATAAAGAAAATATTTATAATAATAATAATACGAACAAAACAATAACATAACAATAATAACTGTAAATATTAAACAAGTCAACCAAAATCACAATTACCCAATTTGATCATTTATTTTGAATAAATCGGAACATTATACAGTAGAACTGAGTAAGAGTGTCTACACTGTAAAAAGTTAATATATGCACTTGCTATTTTTTTTACTTACATATGTTAATTACTTTCACTGCTGTAACCCTACACCAGTAAACTTGACTTATTTTACCCATTGTTTAAATATCTCTTGAGTGGTTTATTGCTTTCATAAAATTGAAGACAACACAATATAATAAAAAAACTTTGCCTTTTATTTACCAATTCTTCCACCAAGAAATATATTGTTATATAAATATAAAACAATATTGTTATTGTTATATAAATATAAAACAATATTGTTATTGTTATATAAATATAGTTTATTATCCTAACTGTACGCTGTTTGTGTCGCCACGCAATCTACTGTAGAAGCTTATATATGTAGGTTTATATATATATATATGTATGTTTATAGAAAGTCACATGTATGTGTTTATAGTCATTTTATAATGATTTTGATTGTTATTCTGACCCAATCAGAATTTAGCGTCAGAACTATCCATTTTCTATTGGCTATTTTTCAACAGGCTACTAATTTGGCTTATCCAATCACATCTGTTAGTAAACAAGAGAGAGTGGTCCACAGTAACTACATCACCAAAAAAGTCCTATTGCAATATTTGAATATGATGCTAATGAAAATGGGGCCGAGTCAGTGGTGGGAAAACGAGTGATCACGTAGGACGCAGAGATAAAGGAAAGGTTGAAAGACTTCCCCGCAGGTCCGCTTAAGCATTCTGGGATAAATTGAATGGAACTCTGGATGACCCTGCTCATTAGTGGAGCAGAGGGAGGTTAAGGATGTGTGTGCTCGTGTTTGTGAGCGAGTGAGAGAGAAAGAGGGATAGCTAGAGAGAGACAGAGAGGGGGATTAATGCAGAGGTTAAAGAGGAGAGCACGTCTGGTGGGAGGGGTCAGGCTCTAAGACTCAGATGAGTTATGAGAAAGCGGTTCCCATGACCCACAGAGTTCATCAGTGTGAGGATCTGAGGGTCTGCATGTACTGAAAATGAAGTCAACTGCATACTCAAGTAGACAGCAGAGACCCCAGTGATTAAATGATTTAATTCGACATGGGACTGAAAATAACAACTACAACGAAACCCATGTGAGCATGTACATATCTCTGTTGGGCAACAGAGGATGGGGATGAATTAAAGGCAGAATCCCAATTTTCTTACCTTTACAGTGTGTGTGTAAAGCACAAACTGCACTGTTGATGGTAAAGTGTGTACTTTATGTATGAGGTATGACAGCATTGGAATGCACTACAAAGCCACAGAATTATGTTTGTTGCATCAAAGAATGTTCACAAACCTTCCCTCTTCCATAACAAATAATTGTGTGCTATATTATAACTTACAAAGCTTGCACAAGTGCATACTTTGAACCAGGGCTGTAACTGTAAAAGGCTGTAAAGGGCTGTAAAGCCTCATTTACACAGTATACAGTATGTCATCCGGGCACCTTTGACATACTGTTGTCAACGTGCAATGATATAAGAAACATTTACATCCTAATCTGGCATACTGCATACTGTAATATGACCTATAGTATGCGAATTTGGAATTAGAAATGATATTTTAGCATTCCCTGTTTACTAGCCACTACAGCTGTGGCTGCTGTCCTTCTCTGATGCCTTTTGGGAGGGGCAGACGTGGGCAGATAGCTGCTCTTCAACTTGAAAAGGTTACAGACAGCTCAAAGGACAGGCTGATCATTAAGTTGATTCTAAAAGCACTGTTTGTTATAGTTCAAGAGTGTCTCTTCTGAACGTTGTTCGCGAGAGACAGGGGACCGCACAAACCAAGCGCCCTCAAACACATCATAGCTGAGGACTAATTACGCTTGAAGGTCTGGGAGAAACAAAGCCAGGCGTTCTTTATGAATGCAAGAGGTAAACAGACACACAAACGTACAAATTCAATATTAGATAAACACCCCAAACAAATGACACACTCTTCGGCAGTTCTTTGAAAGAAAATAGCATCGGGCCTGCTGAAGGTTTTCGGAAGCAAGTTTACTTTTGCATGTAGATGAGAAAGGAAGTGACATCACTGACCTCACGGTCGATGCCTGCTGCGATGGTGCTGATTTCTCCAGTGGCTCCGTTAATGGTGAACATATTGGGGATGGGGATGTGCGGCGT
Source organism: Botia almorhae (assembly GCA_036877575.1). Taxonomy (NCBI): domain Eukaryota; kingdom Metazoa; phylum Chordata; class Actinopteri; order Cypriniformes; family Botiidae; genus Botia; species Botia almorhae. The sequence goes on along the minus strand of JAZGTJ010001121.1, from coordinate 535 downwards.
CTGGCTGAGGATACGGTAGTGCACGAGCCCATTTGCCGTGGTGCTATCGTCTGCGTCAAAGGCCGTTACTTGCATTACAGAAGTGCCTACAGAGGAAGAAGTGAAAACAAGCGTAAATCAAATCGCTCATGCATGCATAATCGCGCTCGTGTTGCAAAACAGCTGTGCTTGTTTGTCTGCGTTTCCGCGAAGCGTCGCGCCCACAAAAAGTAGCTATTTAATCAGCGATCCAAAGTTTGTCTGCGGCTTTCTTTGCCTGAGCGGTGTCCAAACGTCACATCTAATCCCACGGTTTCTCACACCTGAGTCTTATCTTCTTCTCCGCCTGCTTATCCCTGATTTTGCTGTCCTTACAGAATCTTTTCAGTAATGAGGCGCCGTCTGCATTTCTCTCCTTCGTCAACTCCATCAGTTTTATTATCCCCCAGCTCTGCTATAGCTGCGCCAGCTTTAAAAGTCCCTACTCTCGCCTTTATTTGTTCTAAATCACCTAAACCCTAAAACCTGGTGCTGATTCTGGTGTCTTAGGCATGAT